>JAGXCT010035867.1:0-33546 GCA_022495035.1 Philopotamus ludificatus | reverse complement strand
CAATAATATATGGCTGTGTATGTTAAGCGACATTTCTACATGTTTTTACAAAAACGCTTTTTTGTGTGAAGTTTGGAGGGTATAAAAAGCCACGTTCTGTGTAAGCGGCCTTTCAGGGTTTTTTTTAAAGCACACTATATGTGTTGATGGACCATAATGAGTTTTGAATTAAAACCTTGTCGAGCCTCCTTTTGCAAGGTTTGAACTAAACAAAAATCCAGCTTTAAAAATCAATTGTTCAATGATATTTTAGTGTAATAACCAGGGCGGACGGCTCGTTCTTTTACACTACGGAGTTGCAGCACCCCAAGCAAATTGAGAACATATATATTTGTATATATTAATATAAATTAAATTTATATTTAGTATTACGTAGAGCTATAGCCCTGTCTGCCCGTCAGCGCTACCAGCGACGTGTATTAGATGGATGGGGGCGGCAGCGGGGGGAGGGGTCTCGCCGCTAATCGCTGGGTTGCGATCTAACTTGGTGCAGTCACTTTTGAAATATATTTTCTTTAATTTTTAATCTTC
Organism: Philopotamus ludificatus; assembly: GCA_022495035.1. Taxonomy (NCBI): domain Eukaryota; kingdom Metazoa; phylum Arthropoda; class Insecta; order Trichoptera; family Philopotamidae; genus Philopotamus; species Philopotamus ludificatus. The sequence continues at coordinate 33,015 of JAGXCT010035867.1, read as the reverse complement.
CGCAGCACCCTCAAGTATTTTACCCACGAGACGCCAATGGTTTTATTAAAAAAAAAATACTTTCTGTACTAAAAATTGACTGATTCTAAGACGTCGCATTGATAATATCTCTAAATGGTTGAAGAATGCATTTAAATCAATTGAATGATTAATTAAAATTATTTACTACACAATGGGGTCCAGGTGGATCCTTTGTTAGTCGATGGAAGATTTAAAAGGATCTATAGTGGATCATACGGTCTATGTGGGAACGCCTAGTATACAACAAAGGACATTCTGAACCAGAAAAACGGTTCATGTTTATTGACTCTTTTTATTCTAATGATTTCTAAACTTTCCAAATTTACAGAATGTAATTTTACAAATCTAGTTTGTTTATTTGTATATTCCGAATTTTTCAAAAATAATAATGGTAAGTCTGTGTCAATCGCCAACAGCAGTTGGCCAGTTGAACGTTACCGTTCCACGGACGATGGCTTGCTCGGTCAGAGCGGTCAACCAACCCTCCATCCTTCGGCTTCCTCTACAACACGCCGATACCGCAGCCGTAAACGGTAAAATTAATTTCGGATATTTCAAATATGCAATCTGTACCATATTACGAATGAATGAGAGGCGCAGGATGTGCAAATCACGCCTCGAAAAAATCCGAAAAGCAAGAAATAACGTCCGTAAATATGCAAATGATCGGTCGTGGTCAGCGGTGCAGACAGCAACGTAGAAGATGTACTGGATACGACGATGGTTAATTTATTTTTTGAGTCTGTCCGCACGTATCGAGGCGGTGCCGAGAGCTTTCGACCGGAAAACTAATGTTTTGTCGCAAGGTCGTCATTAAACCAACAAACCAAAACGTCGTGGATATATGGATGACAATGACACTTGTCGCTTAATGATATAATAATGTTTGAAATTTTAGTTCAACTAGCACTATTATCACCACAAGGATATCCTAGTCGTGACGGGCTTGGTTGATGACAATGCCCAAATTGCAATCATTGCACGAACGACGCCAGTCAATTAAATTTAGTATTTAAATATAATTTTCATGCTTAGATAATAAAAATTGAGATATGAGTTTTAAGACGTGCACTTAATAATTCTGTATTTTCATACTACACCCAAATACGTTTACTTTTCTACACTATATTTCTTGAATTATTGACGCTAAGACTTGAAAGAAGAAATATTCCAGCTCTTAATAAGTAAAAATCAAGATACAAGCCTGTTCTGAACAAAATACTAAAGACTAATTAAAATCTAAGCTATTTCTATGAGGAAAGCAGTTGGAAAATGAAGATTTTAAGCAATTTCTGACACATTTATTTGACTATGATGGATGGATGGCTTTACAGAAAGATTTCAAAGCGCCATTCACCCATATAAAGATTCTAAAAATGCAAGGGGAATGAGTCTCTCAGACTAATATTCCCCCAGTGTCAAACCACGACACTGGTTAATTTTTAACATTATTTCAGTAGGATTGAAATTTATATTATTTATTCAACGATGGATAGTTGGTATTAAATTAATTAATCAACATGTTCAGGCTAAACTGCTTCGAAAAAAAAAATACGCAAGAAAAGCATTATGAATCAGAAATTAATTTTAAACAAGATTTGCATATTTAAATTGATTGTAAACCCATTTTTCTTTGTTCTTTTCCATATATCTAGTATTAGAAGGACCCAAATGTAAAGTCGTATTTTCTTAATGAAACTAAAACTCATATTTCTAATTATTTATAGTACTTAATTATACAAATTTTTCATTATACAAAACCAATATTTTCTATGACCTTTTGTCATCTATTAGGTAAATCTAAATGCCTTTCTTATAAAACTCTGCAGGTTTAGAATCAAAATAGTCTGAAAGGGCCGATTTTATTTGATTTTATGATTTAATTTTTTTCTCGTAAATAATGCTCCAATAAGCGAAAAAGCTGATTGATATTCGGGTGGATCAGGTCTGGAGAATGAGCTGGATGCAATAAATCTGTCAAATGTTGCGACTCTTCTTTCTCCTTCAGTAACTTACAGATACCGCGCCTCATGTGCTTGTTTCTCTCAGTCAATGCATGGGGGACCCAAACGCCTTCATTTTTAATCTTCCCAATTTTTTTCAGGTATTTTTGAGTTGATGACTATAAAGTACTGAATTGGCTCGTTAATTCTTCGATACTGAAGAGTCTTTTTTCAACCTCTTCTTTCAGGGCAGCTTCATCCACTTTAATCGTCCATTTTAGGCTCATTTTTCAAATCAATATTGCCTGATTTAAATTTTTTGAACCATCTTTGACATTTCCTGATTTTTAATGCATCTCCATAAACATCACAAATATTTTTTGTTGCCTTCGTTGCGTTTTTTTTGGCGTGAAACTGAAACAGCACACAGCTACGCAAATGTTCTTCCGAAGGACACGTCTCGGACAATATTAAAGGAACACGTAAAAAAAAAATTCTACGCAAAACGAAGATTGGAGACTTCTCACGACACACAAAATATCAAACACGTCTTTCTCAGTCAAATGACTGAAGAAAACTAATCTGAAACTATGCTCTCTGAAAATGCGATATTACAATTGGGTCCATCTAATACATTTAGAATCAGTACATAATTAAATGCAAATGGAGGTAATTGAGATGCAATGTGATTCAAATTTAAATGCAAAATTCATTATGATATGAAATAAGCCTCCCTTCAACTTGCATCAGTTTTTAGCAAGTAATCACTGCTAATAAAAATTCTCCCGAAGTAAGAAAGATAGTATCAGAGAGGATATGTTAAGTGTTCTCGTTTTTTTACACTTGTCGAAATAAAGCTACATTTTTATGAAAATTGTTTTGACGATTATCTCGTTTATGTGGCCCACATTAACTTAAATCTACTTTATTTGGCTCATGTCAGAAATAACTGGGGAAAGAAGAGAGTGATAAATTTTGAAGTTAAATAAAAAGGTAAAACTATTATTATAAACTAATTTTGTCAGAAAGGTTATTTCGTATTATTATTTAATACTTATTACAAAATGAAAAAATACATATTTTTAATCTGAGATGAAACGGCCTTTTTTTAGGAATTTGACAATTGTGCGATACAGCAACTGTCTGTACACAAATCTAGAATTTGTATTACTAGCTTATTCAATTATTGATGTACCAGAAAATAATACGTAACTATAAAGAATAATATAAAATAATCAAAATTACTAACAAAAATAAAATCTTGAACACGCAATACAAATAACAGTAACTCAAAAAAAATGGACGTAAACATAATGCACGTAATGTTTTTGTAGATTTCCAATTGTACAAAATCAGCACAGGTATTCAGTGCGGATGTTGGGCTCTCGTCATTGCCCACTTGCAGAAAATAACGTTGCAATCCGTTGATACATTTTTTGCAGTCGTCTGTCAGAATCACAGATCAATTGATATATATCAATTGATCAATATTACTCTCAAAATAATATTTAACAATAAAACCATGTTGAATTACAAATATGTATTTAAATTTTATTTGTTACTGTCCCAATTAAACGGAATCGTGTCCCAGATAACTAGGGTTTCCATACCTCATGTATATACAGGACTTTTCAGTCTATCGATTTATTTAATATTGCTGTGGAATATCTGGTCACAATCAAAAATTCATTGCGTTTAACTAGATGACTCATTCAAGTAGCAGAATGGGAAAAAATACATCAATGTGTCAGAAATAAATATAATAAAATCAGTAAAATGACTTCGGTTGGGTCTAGTGACTCCAATTCTAATATGGTAGGCCTCAGGACAATTGTTTTAGGTAACCAGGACCCTTGTTCTAATGCGATATCTCTATCAAATTAAATATCTCATTATCGATTGTAAGTTGGATCCACAAAGATTGTAAAAACATCCACAAGGATTGTAAAAACGTATGTTTCTCAAACATCGGGAAGAACTGGACATTCATATAGAAAAAAAGGATTGCTAGTACAAACAATGGTTGGTGACACAAATGTGGTCTCATGTATATTTATATGTAAAGACGTTCTGAGGATCAATTGGAGGATATTTTTTTCTTAATACTGTGAAATTTGAGAAAATAAGTTTGATGGTTTGGGGTGCAATTTGGAATTGCGGAAGATCATATTTAATATTTTGTGATGAAATATTAAATTTCTAAAAATGTATTGCTGTTTTAGAAGTAGGACTTATGCCATTGTTTGATAACACAATTGAAAAATAAATCTGAAAGATGGAGCCTCCTCGCCATAAGTCCCGTAAAACAACTTCATGGAGAGGCGATCAATATCTCAATGTTTTGCCTTGGCTTGGACAATCTCCAGATATAAACCCAATCCAAAAAACGTTTGTCATATAATTAAAATAAATATGCACAAAGTTATTGACGTTTTTAACTAAAAAGTTGACTAAAATCCCCCAAGAGACTATAGTTCACTGGAGAGTATCATTCACAGCAAGATTAACACACGTTTGAACTAGAAAATGGGATTGACTGATTTTAAGTTACACTTAGTCCTTGAAAACTGGGAAGGCGGATTTAAAATATCAAGCAAAAAAATTCAAACCTAAGATATGCTGAGAATACGACAGAGAAGAAGAAATGGCCGATCTTCTTAATAGAGTTGTCTGCGAAAGCAAAAAAACTAGGACTCGAGATCAGTATTAATAAAACCATGCTAATAATAATCTGTTGAAGATTTTTTATATTTCGGATCACTAGCGGTAATTGTGAGCCAGAAATAAGAAGGCGAATAGAGCTGGCTAAAAATGCGATGTCAAAGCTATCGACAATTTGGAAAAACAGGGGGATATCCAAAAAGACAAAAAAACGTTTAGTCCAGAGCCTGATATTCTCAATTATCATTTACGCCATAGAAACCTGGACCATAAAGGAAAACATGAGTAAGAAAATTGACGCATTTGAAACGTGATGCTGGCGACGTCTTTTGAGAATACCATGGACCGCTAAACGCACAAACGAGTCATCCTTAAATAAATGGGGAACGAAAACGGCGATCGACTTTCTACCCCATGTCTCAAAAGGATTCTTTTATACTTCGGGCATCTGCGATACATCGTGCAGAGAATCCTGCAGAGTCAAAATCAAAAAGATTCGGCATATAAATGGCCATAATCTTAGGGTGCCGAATAAAGAAGAAGATTTGCCATTTTAGCCTAAAATGGAAATGCGGAGAGAATATTTTCTATAATTTATAATTCGCCAAATGTCATCGCAATAATCGGACAAAAGAAACAGCTTGAACAGAGTAAAATCAATTATTACCAATTTTTTGTTTTGTGTTTTATTTGTTTATTTCTTAAACCTTCCGTATCAAAGCTTAAAAATTATGAAAATCCTTGGGATTTGGCCCAAATAACCAGCGTCCCAATTAAGCGATATCTACTGTATTAAATTTTCTAGAAAATAATAACAAACATTGATACTAAATCATCAGGTCTATTAAAATGAACGCAAAAAATGGTTGTTTTTTTGCGTTATTTGTCAAATTATATGTGTCACGTGTCTAAATTTGAGCTTGTTTAACGAAAACGGTGAGAGAAGTAATGGTGAGAGTAGATGCAAATGGTGAGAAGCGTTTTGAGATAATTCTAGTTTTATATATGAAATTAAATTATAGATTTAAATCGCGGGAAATGCACAAAGATAACGACACAAAAACAGAGAATTCATACTTAAATGACCTATTCCAACATTTCTTTAATAAATAAATCTGTCCTATGTAGGTTTTAAATACATATTAATCAAATTAATTGAATATCAATAATGGATTAATAATTTATTTGTAAATGTGTGCAAAATGAGAATCGGATGTATTTTTAGCGCATTTTTTTAATTTCTTTTTCCCCGCCGGACAATGAATCGTCATCTCGTTGTATCTGCGGTGTCGGTGTATTCGATTTTGTATATAAAAAAAATAAATAACGTCACCAACAATGTGTACATCCGAATATGCTAATTACCCACTTGCACTGCAGTGGTTCCGGCTTGGTGAACCGCGACCGGATGTGCCCTTCAGGTGTTTCTCACCGGAAGTGACGTCACGAAAGTTTCCCCTATGCATTATTTCGATTAGGGGAAGAACACCTTGGCAACAGACCGACAACTGAACAACGCGATCAATATATTAAATAAAAAAATATGGCATATATTTACAAAATAGAGATAATCAAATAGAATTTCCCGCCATAATTGTTTTTTGAGATTGCAACACCGACATTTTTGTTCATTAAGTAGATTATCGCACACTGTATCTGGAGCAGTGTGCCAGATTGCTCATTTACATCATTTACACTCGAGCAGGTGAATGAATGCCACATAGTAAAGCATCCAATATAATATTTTTAATCAGAAAAGTGTATCAGATATATTTTTTTTGCATTTTTCCATCATTGCCAAGGTCAAAAGAAAGTTGCGTGCATATTAAAAAACATTATTCATGACCATTTCACAATTGCGTTGGCTCTAAATTATAATTACATCAAATAAACCCTGCATAATGTTAACCTAAATATCATACTTTTGAACAGTGTCATAAATAATCATGAATTGAAATCTAAATAAATATGATCGATTATGAAACGTTACATAAAACGAAATCGACTACTTCCTAATTTTTCGTTTTGCAAAAATCATATTAATCAGTGTATGACCGTTTGAACTGTTCGACGAGTTCGCTCGACTGATTTGCGGTTGATTTTCAATTTTTGTTTTTCGTCAATTATTCTTTGAATTATCAAAAATTTGCATAAATCCGCGTTTTAATTATATATTATTAATTATTAAGTATTGTAATTATTTTTTTGAATTAATTTGCGAGTACAGCGGCCAAATTGAGTTCAACCGCCGTACCGTATTGTTTTAAATTTTGGCGCAAAAACAGTTGAACTTCCGGTGCGTATCTGTATTATACAGATGTCCGCGAATTTTTCCACCTAAATTAATTACTAAGGCCATATATTTTTATATAGTAATTTAATTATACATGCTTTGTATGTGCATCCCAATAATTTCCTACTAAATATTCTATACTTCCTCTACTTGGTTTAAAACAAAATATTAAAAAAAAAATGTTAATGCCTCTTTATTTATTTATTAGGCATTCAAATATTAATAAAATACTAGACTATGTTGAGTTTAAAAAAATATATATAAATTAATCTCCTCGTATTTGTTCGTACGTTAATAATTAACCTTTTCGTCACGGCGGCTAGAAAACAACCGCGTCATCCGAAGGGGGTTTCTTAAGGACCCCAAGCAGCGAATATTGTTGTTTTTATTTTTTTTCGCAATTGCAGACAATAAAAGACAATGAATGACAGACTTTTATAGACAAATACAAAAAGTTTGTGACATGTAGGATTTATATTAAAATACTTATTCGAGAAAAATCAAAAACTTGGGGTCCCCAATATACCCCCGTCGGCACGGCTAGATTTAAAATACTCTTCTGATAAAGGAGAAATAAGATATACATCCTAAACAGTCTAAGACAGGGTAAAAATTATCTAAATAAATATAAACTGTTTATAATCAAGTTATTACTTATTTTATTAAGCAATTTGGAGCTTTTAATTTTTTTTGCATATCAAATGCATCCCTTTGCAAATCAAAAGAATCTTTTTGCAAATCAAATAGACTCTTTAAAAAATTAATGATCCAGCCGATATGCAGCTAAAAAAGCTTCTACATATTTATTTCTTATTTTTTTTAGAAAATTACTTTATTATATTGTATCCGGTACGATGTGCCGAACATCCAGAAAGTGCATTTTCTAATTTCTGTACTGTTAAAAAACGTAATTTGCGGGAAAACGTAAATTCAGGGTTAGAATCGCGGTATTAAATACAGTGGAACCCGTTTTTTAGGTTTTTAAAGTATGTATATATATTGAAAAATATTTAATTGTTTAACTTAATTTTTAAAAGGGTCAATTAGATTAGCAAAAAGATGTATTTTATTTGTAAAAAGTTGTATTTGATTCGTAAAAAGTTGTATTTGATTTGCAAAAGGATGCATTTGATATGTAAAAGGATGCATTTGATTTGCAAAAGGGGCATTTGACGTAAATAAGCTATATTACTACTATTTTAACACTAAAAGCTCTAAATTTATTATGCAGTAAGATAAGATTTGGAGAGATCGAGCTATTGTAAATAAATTGACGTTAACCTCTGCTAAACAAAAATAAATCGTCAGATATAAATCTAGGTTTCAAAGTAAAAAATAAATGATTATATATAAAAATCGCGCACTGAAAAGCTTAAAAATAGGTTACCGGCCTATGGTGATCGAGTTCAGCATAGCATATGTCGATTAGGTGTTAAGAACGCATGAATTCAATTAAATCAGTGAAATAATAAATCCAACAGTGTCATTGCTTCGATTATAGTACAAGTTAATCGCGACTGAGCTAAGTCAGTACTCGGATAGGTTAACCATCTTTATTTTTTATGACACTAGTCAGGAGGAATGTGATTGTAAAAGACTCCGGATCTTATAAAAAAAATCTGTCAAACACGTATATGGGTAATAGGTGCTTTAGAATTATTGTCAATCCTCCTATAGTGCCTAGAAAGGGATCGTGCTATTGAAACCCGCCTTATAGAAGACTAGGTATCTATACGAAATTATTTAGAGAGTACCATAGGAGGGTTGACGGTAACTGTAATGCCATCTATACATCGCCAAATAATTAAAATAAAATAAAAGTCATATATTAAATATATGAAACGATATAAAAGATAAATGGTATTTTATAAATCAATTAATAAAATAATATTAGGCTTAAATAAATATTTATTATTAACTTTTGTCGAGCCGTATAATGATTCACCCTACGTTTTGTATAAAAGTCAAGCTCAGCCAACCGTAGGGGTCTCAAGGGCAAAACACTTTTGCAAACCTTCACAAATGAACTCTCGCATTGCATACGTGTGAATCTGAATATTAACTAATAAAAACTATGTGCAATTAATCGAGAAAATAGAATAAAAAAATATAGAACACAACCTCACGACACGAAATGCTGCAATAATTCACGTGGCAATTTGTAAAATTGCATGTAATTCAAATGCGTTTTCTTTGTCCGAGCTTAATTTTCCATAAAAAGCGCGCATTTCTTTACAGATTAAATATATTGTGCAAATACGTGTTTTTATTGTAGTTTTTGAAAAAAAATCACATTATGCGTCTGAGTAAAATGTAAAAGCAAGTGCAAATGATCCAAGACGACTATTACCAAATTTATTCACGACGTTATTACATATTGCCATTTTGAAAGTGTGATAAAAACGGGTCATAATGTAAATACTATTATTGTGTATTTTTGCTAGAAAAAATTAAACAAGAACTTAATCTTGCACAAAAGTACCTCGATGCCGTTTAATGAATTGCTTAAGAACGTTTCACGAATCGTAGTTAGTTGTATTAACGCATTTTTTAGTCATAGAATATCCGGTACTTTTTATAGACGAGAAATTCGTCTCTAAAACTACGGATTTAACGAATTTACTATCGATCGTATCATCACAATTAGCTTTTGCCTCCAAAGAATAGAATAAATCTAAGGTATGCTTTAAAAAGTTATCCTAATTCGTAATCATCCGCCATATTTCTAAAATGGTAATAAATGTCTACTTCTATATTTAAGGATTAATCGAAAACAACCCATTTTTTGTCGTAAACTATTCAATTTTGATAAAACGTCAAAATAAAGAGCCCCATGTAACATAGTAGGATAACATATCTGGTGAATATGGAGGCCAATACGTCATAACAGTGTTATTGTAATCAAAACGCCAAGTTTAAATAGAAAATCCCAGAGGATATCAAAATAGAGAGACCTTTTCGATCGCCATAAATAAAGTAAGGATCCAATTTGTCTACCAATGTCAATATACGTCAAGGAAGATTATACCAATACAATAATATAAATCGGTCGTAATTAAACTCATACAGGCAAAGATATTTTTAAAAATCTGCAAATCTTAGAGTTTATATAAAAAATTTGGCCGATTTTGTATTTTTAATTTAATTTCAAAGATCTTTAATCCTTTTTTCATATTATATTAAATATATCGTGTGAGAAAATGCAAGTGATAATAAACGATATATCGTTGTTGAGCAATTTTATGCCTTATATCAGGGATGGCGAACCTTTTTCCCAAGTGGATCAAATTTGATATTTTTTTTTATTAAATGCATGTGGCGGGTCACATAGGTTTATTTTTATAGGCTTACAAGTTTATTAACAATAAAAGGATTTACAAGCAAAATTATCCTATACAACCTAAATGCCTCTAGCTCCTTTATAGATGTGGCGGCATCTAGTGATATTAGTAGCAGATTAGAAATCATTTTATTTTTATTAAATTAAGGCTTTTACAATTATATCTAAAAATTCAAGCGGGTTCAATAATTTCACACGCGGGTCACTTTGTGACCCGCGGGGTACTCGTTCGCCATCCCTGCCTTATATTATTTTAACCCTTTGATTAGTGGGTTAATATTGTTTGCATACACGTCCCGGGAGTGAGTTGAAAAAATGATTTTTTATATTATGTTGAGTTATTTTATAAATTAAACAATATCAGTGGTTCACAACATTTTTTTAAAAATGAAAATTTTAATTCTGTAATTAAACCTAGTCGAAAATCGCTAAATTTAGGATTTTTCTCTCTCTTTACTTGATAAAATTAAGATTTAAATTATCTTCATTTAGTGTGGTCATGTCTAATATCCGGAAAAAAATATTATACCATTCAGGGATTTTCCGAAGCAGTCCTTTGAGTCTGAAGATCATATCAGACTTATCATCTGTGCCCATATTCACGTTATAGTCAATAAGGCCAATCTCCATTTGCTATTTTAGCTCTTCTATCCGAATTTGGACCCATTAGGTGACTTATTTATATGACGTTTAATGTATGATTCCTAAACAGTGCACAATGAGTCTAGAAAGTTTCAATAAAATTGCTTTTAAGACACAGTTTTTTTTAAATTCGATTTATTTTACGAATGATTTTTTTCACAATGTTTATCTATTTTTTTCTTATTTAAAAATATGTGATAAAATTAAAATAGTTTTCACATACTATTGATAAATCTATGTAGTATTTATAAATAAATAAATAATAATATATTTTATTTGAAATTGAAAGGATGCCATCTAAAATAAGGCGCCAGGGCGTTTATAAAGTTGTTTAAGTTTGTACAAAGAACAAAATCTAGAATAGATACGATAGATTTAAATATTTAATAATAAAAATAATTAGTGTATTAAACAGTTTTACTTTTCCAGAGTTTTAATATTTTTTAATTGCTGATTTTTAGACGTGAGATTTTTTCAATTGTATTCATAATAAAATAATCGTGTAAAAAATTGGTTAAATTATTAACGAATCAAGTATTGTTTATATACAAGATTACTCTTGAACACAATAATGACAATAAAATATCATAAATTCATTAAATATTTTTTAGTGTACAATACTTTCGAGCACGATATAATAATATACATTGATCGTGTTCATGCTTGACAAAATAAAATAACGAGGAAACAAATTTCACATACGTTCATTACAATTTCACAAATAATTACATCTATTGTTATTTTATTTTGTATATTAATATCGCATAGGAAGTGACGGATGATGGCATGAAAATTATATTGAAAATATTGAGAAATACCTGCGATTAATAAATATGTAAATATAATCCAAATGTTTCACTGTTTAATATTTGAACGTAACGATTTTCGCGCGAATTGTTCACGTGAGTTAACCGGTTGACGGCGAACGGCGCGCGACCGAACGCGGCCAGAGGTTCGCTGCAACTAACAAGTGGGCTGTATTTGTTGTCGGAACCAGTAGTCAGTTTCCCATATTACCAAACACTCGTGCCTAACAATGCGTAACGTCTTCGTGGTCCAGCCGAATCCACTTGCTCAACGCAAAATCATCATCATCTCGAAAATTTCATGTCACACTGATAAAAAAAATCTCATAATGATATGTAGTGAAGAAATGGTGGATATTAGGATTTTCGCAAAGTGCGAAATTGTCGCTAACGTTATGGATTTATCACGACTTTGTTCCAGATAACCGTGATTGCGGATTAAATTGCAGAATCGACGATTTCCTTATGAGGATAATTTCGTACGTTTCCATATTTGCACATAATCACATAATAAATAATGCAATATAATAGAATTTATCAATATTTTTTTTATTGTTTATCTCGTAGTCCTTGGTGCCTGGGAACCGGCCGATCCGTGACTATGATCGTTAATGTTACTTTCGTTGTTTTGGTTTCGGTTTCAATGGTGTCTCCATTGTAAAAACCTGTTTGAGATCTATATCAAGACCTATCCCAAATTAAATATAATAAAAAAAAATATTTAAAACGATTACCCAACAATCATGTAAAAAAAGCATAATAGTAACATAAAAATAATAAAAAATTCAAAATATTTAAATAATAAGGGCAACTCACACAGTATAATAGGGTTGTTGTGGAATGTCCTCTGTGACGATCTACTAAAATTTACTTTACCAATGGACTGTTCCATTATTGCGTATGCCGATGATATTACCTTGGTTGTCGAGGCTGGCCATCGAGTCTTGCTGGAGAGCAAAGCCGATATCGCACTCAAAGGCATTTTAGAATGAGGCCAAGCCAATCGACTTTCATTCGCTCCAGACAAGAATGCGGCAATCCTCAAGGGTCGACTCAGTCCTTCACATCCTCCCCATTTTACGTTTAATAACAAGAAAGATCGAATGTCTCCATCAGTACACTACCTGAGTATATTGCTGGATGAACACGGTCACTTTTTGTTATCGTGTCTAACACATGGGGTGTAGGTTACAAATCGCGGTTATTTGCCTATAATTCCATCTTCTGTGGGATTGTAGGGTACGCAGCTGGATGCTGGGCGTTGCCACATATTAGTAGAATCCTTTTATCATGGCAGCCCCCGCCCCTCCTTAAAATTACTCGCGCTTATCGAACTTCTTCAACGGCTTCATTATTAATTATTGCTGGCGTCCTTCCGCTCGACCTTGAAATCCAGCTGAGGGCCGTCTGTTTTTGCTTTAAAAAAACACAATCCTGGTGTCGACGGCACTTACTACAATTTGCCCAATCGAGGGCGAATCTGTGGCAACTTTAAAATCACGCGTCCGCGAATCGGCTCTTGATCAGTGGTAGGAGAGATGAGATTCCTCCTCCAATGGGCGGACCCCACTGGAAGAGATAGGTCTTCTTTTGCGATATCATTTCAAGGCTAAGCTTAAAGAGTTTAACCTAGTAGCATCCCCACATTGTTGGTGTGGGCACGTCTGTCAGGATTACAGTCACGTTCTGTGGTCCTGTCCTTACCTGATACGCCAGAGGCGTCGACTCCATTCTATGCTGTCCGATGCGGCATTCTGCTACGGGTCTCCCGGAGGAGGACCCTATCGGACATATGGACCTGGTCAGCGGTGTAATTTGCTACAGGGCATTTTCTCGCTTCTTATATCTCGCTCGATTATAAAATATCAACGAAACGGCGATATTTAACATCAAATATATCTACATGATTGTCAAAGGGTTGGAGCAGAGTGATAGCTCTGGTTACCGGAGAGTTTCCGAGAGCTCCTGTCCTCACATTTAACGGAAGAAAAGGCATACGTGAACGAGCTCGATGGTAGTGAGGTGGCGCCCATAAAGATAACTCGCACAGATCAAGGGGGCTATGTCATGTGCCAACCAAAAGTTTAAAGAAGTGCTTTGCGAAGTAGATCGACCTTCTTTTCTCGAGGGTTACATACCCCAGGCAGCCCTGTACCCATGCGCTGGGGTATAAACTTGGGTAGAATCCAACCTTCCTCATGTAGAGATGCCTAAGAAATTTCTTCTGTATTTTCTCTAATCTGATGAAACTAGAGGCGTCATAAGGCGTCCATATAATGGAATCTGATTCAAACAAGCTCCGAACCAATGTATCTTATAGCACTCTTATAACTAAGGTGCTATGTAAGTAATGAGAATTTCTCAAGACAAAGCCCAACATTGTTGATGATCTCATACACACGTCTGATACATGTATACTAAAATTTAACTTGGAATCAAACAAAATATCCAGATCTTTAACAGACGATTGCTTAGGAAGAGTTACGTTCCCAAGTCTGTAATTAAAGATGATCTTCTTTTCAGATCTAGATTGATCTAGAAAATGTCATTGTTTGACATTTTCCAATACTTAATGTAAGACGATTCAATATTGCCCAATCGTGCAAAGAATCAATGCCCAACAGCCACGAAACGGACATCTTCCGTTGAAGTTTTTGATTTAAATATTTTTAAATCGTCTGCGAAAAGTGAGAATTTACAATTAAGAATCCGATGAATATCATTTATAAATAAAATATATAATAAAGGTCCTAAATTGATAAAAGATGTATTGTAAGCATACGAAGCATACTACGAAACACCTCTCAATATCCTGACTACTGACAAATATTTCATAAATTTCATTTTTTTAAATTAATTATCCGCAAACTTATCTTTTAACAAAAATATTAATACAAGATTCGATTATCCGAAGAGATTCGAAAAAAAATCAAAAAAGTATGACAAGTGTTCACTATTGCCTAAAAATGTGGAAATTCATACTTAATCAAACCATGTCAGCTTATATAACTTTCGCTCTTAGAAGGGTAAACTCCTCTTATGTTAGCATTAAGTGTGAGCTATTGCCCCAGACGGACTAAGTTAAATATTTAGGAATATACTTAGATCATCCTATAAACTTAAAACATATATCACAAATAAAAGAAAGAATATAGGGATACAGTAGCGAAATCTACCCTGGCCGGACCACACTTACAATTATCCCTATTTAATAAACTGCTTATCTATAAATCCTTCTGTTCATACATGCCCCTTTCTTGCAAATAATCAACAGAAAGATTATTTATTTATATCCCTTTAAATATTTTTTTAGCTTTTGCATTCACCAAAAATTAAATTTAATCAGGTCTTCAAATCCAATCGCATAATTAGGAGTGTACCGTATTAAGAAATAAGTAAAACATATTGAAGATGGGAACCTTAGAACGTCCATAGTGTCAGGCGCCTGTGTGCAGAATTTAAATGGGGCCCTTATACCTTACGACAAAAAAATATTTTTATGGAAAAGAATTACAATAGAATTTTAATCGATTTTAAGATAGTTTAATGAATTATTATTTCATATTTTTAATTTTTTCCCCGATTGGCGCCTCTCGAGGTACCTAATGTTCCGGCGCCTGTGTGCGCCTCACAATCTGGTCATATGATCTATCATCTAGCCATCTATTATGTCATAAACTCAAAAAAACATTTAAAGAAAACAGTAAACTTCAAGACTCAGACCTTAAGATCTCTGAATTGCTCTTACTGTCAACTTCATTTTGCCTGCAATGCCGTTGTTGGCCATCCCACCACAGATGGGGTAGACGATTACCTTCCTTCCCAGCTCTTTAAGCTACTCATTCTCGTCTAATTTGTTTGTAGTGTACATTCTTTGGAGTCTTACTGATAAATGAACACTTAACCAAATGAGGACTAATTCTATTTGCACGCCCTGAATTTAATAAAAAATAATTGTTTTTTATTTCTTATTTTCATTATAACCATGCCTGTAATTCTTACTACGAGAAAGCTTTCAAATTAAATCTAAATTATTAATAAATTTGAATATTTACCTATGTTTTAATATAATATAACATTAAAGGTATCTAAAATAGAATTTTTCAACAAAATTTAGATATGTACATAATTAAATTTATGTTAGTGACACCTATAAATGTTATCAAGAAGTTTGTGGAATATATAAAGTTTTTTTATTAGATCAGTAATTCAAAACTAGATGTCGCTATAATTGTGTTATTATTAAAATATAATAGGAATAGTGTTAAGTCAGATTCATAGATGTCACTAGTTTTTATTTTAATTTGTTTATTTTTTATGACTAATAAAAATAAACCACGAAGCCGGAAATAATTCAGTGCGAAAGTTATATTCGTTGCCACGTTGCCAAAGTTAGTTTTTTTTTCCGATGGCATATAAAAAATATTATAGTGCAATAAAAAAGATTTCACCCCTGATATTTTTCCGTCAATAAAAAAGTATACGATTTGATATATACGGATGGTGATATAATACGCAAAGGATTCGGAATGATTGCCTCGGTCTAAACGGCGAGTTACGTTTTCATATTATTTTTCAGAATTAACATACAAGCCGGTGGCCATTAAACGTTTAACTGCCAGACATCCTTTCATTCGTCGGGCAATAAAAAGGTTTATGCGACATGAAAATTCGAATACACCTAAAGTCGCAAAAATGTTAATGATAATATGCCGATTTCACATGTTTGATATATTAAGCGGAAGGTCAACCGTTACAATTTTTTATTGCGCCATTAAACCCTGGGGGAGATCAACGTGTATGTAACATATTCTTGGAATAAATAATTCTGTGAAATATTTCTGGATGTGTTTCGAGCGGAATTTCATTACGTGTCCATTGTCCGTGTTCATTAAGCGTCTTTATTAATATTTCGTTTAGCTATTCTTGAGGGAAATGTCTGAAAGAGCTCTGACAACAGTGTTACTAAGATTTTATATTGAATTTAGATCGTAAAGGTTACAATGGTGCAAATTGTATTATTTTGTTGATAATGCTGACAACCCCCTCCCACACCATACCCCCGCAATTCCCTCGTCTTCAAATTCGGCTTGGCTGTTTCAATTTACATTTGCTATGTAAGGTTTCCTCGAAACTACCGACTCGTCGGAAAATTTATCTGCGCTCGTTGCTCGGGATGGGAAAATTTAATTGAAAATTTAATATAATATATCAATTCGACTGTGTTTAAGATTAGATATTTAGGAAGGCGCGGAAACCAGAGCTGATAGACTCAGTCTTCCGGCAAAAGTCAATGTACATACATATTTACATTCTAATCTTATCATATTTTTGGGATAAATAAAAAGTCATCAAAATATCATTATATGACCGAATTATCAATTTTATATTGAAAATTGTCTCGAATTTTTCAGATTAATATCAAGATAATTCAAACTCTCATTTTCGGTAAGAACTCTCTAATCGGAATTTAATGTAATGTTACAAAAAAATTAATACAGATACGACTCTAGATATTATATTTCATTTAGGTTGGTACAAAAAATTAGAAAATCGATCATTAATTGAGGAAATTATGTCGCTGGAAAATTGCCAATCTGTTACTTATTAAGATACAGATTTTTTACATCAAATACACCCTTTTGGAAATCGAATTGACCCTTTTTTATAAATTAAGTTAAACAATTAAATATATACTATTTAAAATCAGTTCCTTAAAAAATACCCCAAATTTAAATTTTCCCGATAAATACGTTTTTTTTATCAGTTCCTTCTAAAAAATTTTTTTTATATAACCGTTATGTAACTTAAAAACTTCTTTATAATTATTTCTCATTTTTTAGAAATTTCTTTATTATTTTTAAACCGGTACGGTGTGTCGAACACCTAGAGAGTGATTTTTCAAATTTCTATACTGTCAAGAAAACGTAAATTCAGGGTTAGAATCGCGTTACTAAATTCAGTGGAACCCGTTTTTTACGTTTTTAAAAGAACTGATAAAAATAATTATATATACTAAAAAATATTTAATACAATTTTTTAAAAGGGTTATTTTATTTGCAAATAGTTGCATTTGATTTGTAAAAAGTTGTATTTAATTCGCAAAAGGGTGCATTTGATTTGTAAATGAGTGTATTTGACGTAAAAAAACTGTACAGCGATTACTGATAATTAAAATTAATCACATTAATCTAATCAAAAATCTAGTAGAATAAACTATTGAAGGGAAATTCAGCTGAGTTGGTTGGTTTAGTTGGGTGGAAAATTTTCTTTAAAGTCAATTGTCAATCGTCTTTTAAATTTTTTTTAATAAAAACAATCTTATAAGGAATATATTGAGTAATTACGTACAGAGAGACTTAAATTTGATTGAAGATATATTAAATTAGAAAGGAAGAAAAGCTTAACTTAAGGAAAGTCAGCTAGTTATGGTTACCTCATATTCCTAAAGTACGGAATAAAGCATATTGCATTTTAATTTCTCCGTCAATCGGAATCACGTAATTAATTAGAGACCAAATACAGCCAGGATGACTCAAGGAAAAAATCTAGAGCGTGGATGGTCCATTTAACCACATCCACTACACCCCTTGGATCTTGCTCCAATAGACTATTTATTTTCTTTCCTTACAGAACTTTCAGAAAAGTAAAACCTTCAATTCTGAAGAGCAAGTCATACAGGATATCGAACATTCTATCGAACAAGTCTAAACCCATAAAATTTAGTGAGTAAAGAAGTGATAAGAATTCGTATATAATATTGGTGAATATATAAAAGAATAATACAGTCAACCCTTCTATAGCGTCGAGATAGAAACCACGCTATATATACCTGCCTTATAGGAAAAGTTTGACCTTGTTAATATTAAATGCTGTCGATACAATAGCTAAAATGCGAAAAAATATTAAACTAATAAAATATATAAATGTGAAACTTATGATAATACAAACACTAAGTGATGAACTCAAATTATCTCTTTATTAACAAAAAACCTAGTATAAAAAAAATATAGAAATAAAATACTATATTAATATCAAACGGCGAAAGATTATCTAACCGATTCGTCACGGCGGTTCGAAACCAACCGCGTCGTCTCAAGGGGGTCTATTTATAAGAAAAAATAAACCCCAAGCATTTCAGCTCAAGATATTTATAAATTATTCATAAATATCTAGACTTTTTTTTAAAAAAATGGATTATTATAAGAATAAAAATAGTTATTCATGATACGCTATATAATTTGGTTGATATTTTGGATTTTTTAACTAATAAATATGATGCGTAAATGACACGCGCACCTGACGATGTCCCGTCGCACACTGAGAGACCGTCCGCTAGATTCTCGTGGCACGTGTCACTATTGTACGTTTCACTGGCACTTGACACATCGTTAAGGACGGGAGAGAGAAAATTCATCGCGCCCGTGACTACAGAAGCGAATATTGTTGTTTTATTTTTTTGTATAAAAATAATTATTCGAGAAAAATCAAAAACTAGGAGTCCCAAATAGACCTCACCGGCACGGCTAGGTTAATGACAACTTTGGCATTGCTTCTTTGCCATTAATTGACATATATTTGCGGATATAGACGACATCGCAACTCGCACGTTGCTTTCTATCCGTACATCATTTAATCTCGATCGATTATCGCTTTCAGTCAAAATGTAAAATCTTTGAAGTTTATCGTCGATAAATCAATTCCGCAATTTTCAATCAAGGAAAATAAATTAAATAAGGATTACCTCTCAAATTCGACGATGACATTGTGGCGGTTATTTCACAGATTGCGAGATAATCTGCCTCACTTTCGAGGAGTCCCGCTGGCAGCCAACTCCTCTCGCTCTGCTCCCGGCGGTCGAAACATTATGTCGTTTCTGCATTTCGCTCCGTCGTAAGATGTAGTCGCCATCTTGTTGCGCTACACACGGATGGCCGCCATGACGACTCTATATATATTCTCTTGTCTTCTTCATGGCAAACCACATCGAAGAACTAATTAACGGAAAAGCTGATCATTACAATCGCTGACGTTGTCTCAGCATTCACAACAGCGTCGGGTACTGATAAGCTGTCACAAGGACCCTCAGCTGGTTTCTCCTCGAAATCATTGCAGTAGTACTCTACAATACCTAAGAAGAGGACTTAAGTTCTTTATATTCTTTATTCATCAATCATCATTTTCAACTACAATTATTTAACATATCTGCATTATAAATAATTAAAATCGATATTGTTACAATATAATTATAAATAACAACAAAATATGGCTGAGGTTTTCCTGGAGGGCCCGCCCTATGGTGAGACTAAATGTAGACTACCTCTGACGAGTCATCGTGGCAACCATCGCATCTAAATACTCCTTGGAAATACATGCGACTACCACCTAAGGAGCCAAGGCATTATTATATTATAATTCATTCTAGGGTCAAAACAAAGTGTGAAGACAATGAGCTTTCAATTTCTACACTTAAATGTCTCTGCATAATGTGACAGTCAATACTAGTAGTAGTATTTTTCCATCAGGTAGGTGTAGGCGCTTGAGATTTTGGCGATTTTTTTTTTATTATTTTTCTTGTTACTATATCCAACAGTGTGAAATAAGTCATATTTACATTAAAATTTTAGTCTACCATTATTTATGTATATATAATTGATATTTTTTGTGATAATTGTATATGTTGTAGTAATACAACACTATGCATATGCAATAAATATAATAATTTATGTATTATATTTTGTTATTTTTGTTATTTATGACGTCCAAAATAAACGCTCTTATGTCTGATGAGAAGTTAAAAGAATATTTGCGAACTCTTCAGATTCTGAGTTGATTTTAGCAGAAAGTAATGATCATACATATTTTCCCTAACGAATACAGTTAGAAAAGCTATCCTTCGTCATTTGTTAAATATAGAAAAAATACAAAAAACGTGCGAAAAATAATAACTGTTAAGATTTTGACATAACAATAATTTTATTTTTGAAAATTCATTGATTTAAGGATTAAGAGAAATAATAAAATATAAAATTTGAGTTGCGTTTGGCAAAAGGGTTGACGCATCATTTTTCATCCTAACATTGATCCCGAGTTTAAATTTTATTTATATTATTTACGTATTTCTAAATATTTTTGAATAAAAATCCAAATTATACGCTGTATTATAAGTTGTAATGGCATAATTTAAATAAGGAATTTATTAGATCGATAAAGTTTAGACCGAAATTATTTACGAACATAACAATATAAAATTTCATTTTATAAAATTGATATCGAATTAGTTATTAATGCGGTTCACGTGGCTGATGGTTGATATGGCCTGGTATAATGAGCTTTTATCATGAAACATGAAATTGTGTGTGTCAGCCAAAGTTTTCTAATATAAATTAATATGGAAAATACACGATTTTCATTCATTAATTGTATTCAACATAATTAGATGCTTAGATAAGGATGTTTGCGTTGTTTCGCGATGATCAGCATTTAGAACGGCGTTTATTGAATATAGCCAAAATAAACAGTTTCATAATCCTGCCCAATAAAAGTTAAGCGTCGGGATTACGTCGACAGTTGTTCGACTGCATTAATTAACGGCAGGAATTATTTTAATCGCCAGTTTTATGGACGTGTCCATCAATTTATGGCGCCGTAAAGGCAACTTAAATGCAAAAACGGCATTAAGACCGATAGCAGTTTGTGTCTCCCTACCTTTGCAAATTTTACGCTTGCTCCCTAGTCTTTTATTATGGCCTTTTTTATATTATGTTTTCCCTTTGTGTGTAAATAACTATTAGTGGGCCCCGACACTTGTATCAACGCTGGAATATCTCAATTGCCCGCTGGAAACAAAGGAACGCCATCGGCCCCGGGCCCCACCCCTTAGACGGAGGGTGGTAATAAAATTTTAATTGTGGTCCATTAAGGATATATAACAAAGTTAACCTGCAATTGGAGCGGTCATTTTGAGTGGGGCTTTGTAGCGCCTCAGCCATTACATGGCTGTAGGGAAACTATGGAAAAATAATAGTAATTAAATGTGGCAGTTAAATGTTATTGTTGCGGTGGAAACTTTAGAAGCCGCTCTTGTTTATTCAGAGTGCTTTGATTAACGCTTTATTGGCTGGAAGAACAGTATTGATTGGGGAAATGAAATTGGTAATGGTGCGTTTAAAGTAGGGAAACAATGGAAAATGTTGACCCAGTTTCCGGTCCTGGAATTATATATTTCTTTTTTTTTTGTTACCAAACGATGTTGCAGCATGCCATCACTCTTTCATTGAGGTAGATGGATCAATTTTCATTACAACAATAAGAAAATAAATAAGTATTGAATGCATTTTATTCATTAATAAGATTTTCTTTTCTATTTATTATTAGTTTTATTAATATATTTAAATTAAATTGTATTTTTTCTTGTTTCAGGTAAAAACCAAATTCATTATGATTATATTAAGATGTCTAACAGTGTCAAGTATGTATAATATTTCATTATTTTAAACAAAACTATGTCATAATAATCATATACTAATAAAAATAGATATATTTTCATGATCACATATTATATATAATAATTGCGTTAAATATTCATTTTAATCAGCAAAGGTACATGAATTAACTATAAGTAGTATGGAAATTTTATATTAATTAAACAGTATCAAATAATTTATCTTTACTGTGAAGCATTGGGGGACCAAAAAGTTATTAATCTAATCTAATCAACAAAATAGTTTATATAATTTCCTAATACTTCATACTAGCGTAAAGGCAAGTTGTTCGATTTCCGTCCTTGAAAGAAGTCCTTGGATTTTTCATTGAAAAACTTTTCCATGTGCGTTTTCACTTCTCCAACATTTTATTTTTTTTACATCTTAGTATGCTCTAACGATCTGAAATGATGGTAATCCGGCGGCGCGAAATCCGGTGAATAGGGTGGATTAGTTAAAAGTTCCAATCCAAGCTCCCTTATTTTTTCCTGTGTTATTTTTGCAATGTGAGTCCGTATCATTCTGAAGGATCCCTTTTTTGTTATTGACCAAAACATATCGTTTTTTCATGAGCTCTTGTTTCTTTCGCTTCAGTTCTGACTAGGTTCAAACGGTCTGACTAGGTTCAAGCAATTTATAGTGTATAATTCCAGAAAAATCCCACCACACACAAACAAGGATCTCTTTTATTGTTAGTGATGGTTAAGGGGTCGGAACAGGTACTTTTCCAAGAAAAGGCCATTATTTTTTGCGTACAGGATATTTGTATAGCATCCATTTTTCGTCTTCAGTTAAAATTCGCCGCAAAAACGGATCGGTTTCATACCGAGACAAAAGAGACGCGTAGATGGTCCGCCGTTGATCGAGCGCCGACTCCGTCAGTTCATGAGGAATCCAAATTCCTTGCCTGTACAAATATCTTATGTGACAAAGATGATCTTGAACTGTAGACCATGGACAGCCAATATTTAATAACAATTCCTCAATTATTTGACGAGGATCTGAATCAACCATCGCCTTCGGGATAATATCATCTAATTTTTAGGGTCGTCCTTTTCGTGCGACATCTTTGAGATTCCTATTTCCGTTTTTTATTTTTTTAAACCTTTTTCACTGCTTCGTTTGCCTTCATTCCTTGATCGAACAAAAATAGCATACGTATTTGTCCTCATTTAAGCAAATCATCCCTTAATTTTTTAACCCATCCATCATGGTGGCTCGAATACAACTACGTCGTCCGAAGAGGATATCTCGGAGATCCCAAGCATTTCAAATCATTTTTTTACTAGATTTAGAATAAATTCAAAACAGTTACCCATTTAAATTTAATATTTTTTTACACATCTTTTCTTGACATTTTTGTAAAAATGGATTATTCTAAGATTAAAATTGTTATTTATGACATTTTCATAAGTTCGTTAATATTATGGACTTTTTAACTAATCAATATAACATGTAAATAACACACGCACTTTGCACATCGTACTGGATGCGAGCGAAAAAAAACATCGCGATCGAGAATCGAATATTTTTATTTTATATTTTTTTCGCAATTGCAATGGGCAATAATTAATTATAATATTTATTCTTTTATTCCTTACACTTTTTTAGACAAGCACACAAATTTGTGACATATAGGATTTATATTAAAAGAGTTATTCGAGAAAAATCAAAAATTTGGGGTATCCAACCGATCCCATCGGCACAGCCAAATGCTTTTTTGAGCTGTTGAAACCCAAATTGATTTAAATATATTTTTATTATTAATAGTACTGATTGATTAAAATTCACGCTCATCACTGCAGCTTCTAATTTTTTTTCTATATTTAAAAAAAAATCATTAAGTTTGGTCTAAAAGCTTAACATATTATTTAACCATAGATATATACCGTTCAAATCCAAATATATTATTATTTAAAATAACTATCTACTTATCAATCCCCTAAAGACTAGGGCACACTCAATTGCCGTGAGTGCTACTGAATAAAGATCACAAATATCCTCATTCCCCGATTTGATCCAACGTTAGGTTGAGGAATGTAATGGGTTAATCTTATGTGTATACCCGGGGATTGTATTTATAAACGCAAACAGTAAATGTAGTCCGTTTATTTGCCAGCAAATTAAATGTAGTGTCAGTAAATAAGTCGACGGCTAAATAAATACATAAAATTTACATTAGCAAAACGGGCGGTGACTCTGTCACAGTGGCACGTGCATAATTCGCTAGGCGATTTTTCAGATCGCGAGGCCGGAATGTCGGCTAGGTCATTATTCCCCGGGCGCCATTATTTAAGGGTTGCTGATTACATTAGCCGTTTGCGGGGCCGTCGCCGCAGGTGGGCGCCACACGTGTGCCGACACAACTTTGGGCGCAAATTTATAAATTGGCGGGGACGTCCCTCTGTTTGCGATTTAAACTTTATATCTAGTTAATGTTTTGGGTCACGTTATTGCAATACAATATTGTTGTTTCTGGAGCACACGGAGTTGAGGAAATCGGACCGCGGCGCTGGTGCCGTAATCGATTTTGAGTGCCGGTGTTATCTGCGTCCATCTGGGACGCGGAGTACCCAACTCTATCAATTTATGATTGCCGGAGTAGATTAGAAAATGAATATTTCTATTGTTTCGTTGCTTTGTTTCGATCTCTCGATTGGATTCGAACGTATGAGGATTTATTTACCCTCTAAAACTTTTTGAGTTAATGTTGTGTATCTGTATTTTATATTTTGACCCATCTAACTATTATTTTAAGGCGGAATAGATGTTAGAGATCGCTGTAAGATAATATTTCCAGTTCAATAGAATGCTTTGATTGTGAAAACTAAACCATTCCGTAGTGTATATGCCGTATAGCGCTAAATCCCTTGGATTAGAGAAGATACAGAAGAAATTTCTTAGATATCTCTACATGAGAGAGTTTGGATTCTACCTCGGTTTATACCCCAACGCATGAGTACAGGACTGCCTCGGGTATGTAACCCGTGAGAAAAGAAGGTCGATCTACTTGGCAAAGCTCTTTTTCAAGCTGTTGGTTGGTGCAGTATATAACCCCCTTGTACTGTGCGAGTTGTCCTTATGGGCGCCACCTCAGTACCTTCGAACTCGTTCGCTCACTGCTTTTTCTTCCGCCAAATGTAAGGACAGGTACTCTCAGAAACTCTCCGGTAACCAGTAAACTCATATGATTAAAAAAGTCACACATTTACATGAATAGATGGCGTTTTAGAATTTAGTTATCCATCGTCTAATTATACTTTTTTTGTCGCAAAAGTGATTTTTGACTAAATATTTAATATTTTTTTTTTTGTAGCATCAGGTGAATTTTCTGGATGTTGCAGAACATCTAAATCAATCTCTTTTATTTTGTTATGCGTATTTCTTGCTGCGTATGATCTAAGATTATCACTTTGGAGAATTCCCCAAAGAAAGAACCCTTTTCAGTCAATGCTGGCCCAGGGGAAGACACAGGCACCTGAATTTTTATTTCTCCTTGGATTGGCGTAGAGGACTCACTTTTTATCTCCAGTAACAATCCCTTTTAACACATCCGTCACGGTAACTTGCAAACAACCGCGTTGTCCTGAAGGGGTATCTCAAATACCGTAACCATTTCACGTCGAGATATTGATGTTTTTTTTAAACTGATTATTCTATGGATAGAATAATCAGTTATTTATGATATTCTTCATAATTTGGATTTTTTAACTAAACGCGAAAAGAATAATTCACAGCACGTTTCACTCGCACTCGACACATCGTACCGGATGCGAACGAGAAAAAATATCGCGCGCATGGGAACAGAAGCGTATATTGTTGTTTTTATTTTTTTCGCAATTCCCAATAATACAAGGGCAATGATTATTTATAATATTTATTCTTTAATTATTTTTAGACAAATGCCAAAAGTGATATATGAGAAAAGGATCAAATTCATATCCGGACAGTAAAGATAAAAATATGGTTCTAAGACCATTGGAAAAACTTTATTGGCCTAGTTATTTCGTGCTTTAAAAAATTATCTTTCACCGTTGAACATGAAAAATCGAGACCATGTTATAATTCCTTAATTGCTTTATGCATATCGAACTCCGTCAAAGAGCTTAAAGTGTCATCGTCGATTTTAAGGGGTGTCCCCTATTCTAGTTTGTCCTTTTGCCTATTTTCAACACTTTTGAGCTTTTAAAGGCATTTATATAGCGCTGTCGAGCATTCAAGATGTTTTAATTAGTAGCGCAGATGGTCTAGGTAATTTTATTTATTTTAAGTTTTATATCAAATAAAAATAGGATAAAATGCTACTAATGTGTAACTTCAATCTATGGCTGTTGCTATGTACTATGGACCAAAAAAACCGAGCTTTAACCCTTTCCACTTTGTCCATTTTTAGTCGAAACCATGAGTTACTGTTATTATATTTATTTTACAAATTTATTAGCAGAGATATCTGTTATGAAAATAAATAAAAAGCATTTTACAGTATTTAAATAAAAAAAACTTGGTTTAAATTATTCGCTTTAAAAACTATTGGACCAATATGTCTGGCCAATGGAGTAAAAAAAATAAAATGAAATCAGCAGCAACGCATTAACTCAATAGCGTGACAAAAGTGACATTTCTTTTCGCTTTACCTTATATATTATAACTTAAACCTAAAAAAATGACATATCGTTCCAAATTTGAATTTTGACTTTTATTTATTGTATAGTTTAGATTGTTTTTTATGGTTTTTACATAGTTTTATCTTAAAAAAAATATTCTGAACAAATAAATAAAATATTCTAAATTTATTCAGATATTAGTCTTTTAATTATTTTATTAGAAATCAACCTAATTTGGTGATTAAATTAATTATATTTAAATATTCCCTTAACATTTGAAACGTGCACTTTTAAAATCAAACAGCATTTGTCACCGTTCTTACAATGGCTTTGGTCCAGATTAAAGGAGCCGTAGCCATTCAGGGCTAATTGTTATCTCGTCTTGTATCACAGAAGCACCGTCAATCTTATCGCCGTTAATTAATCACTGCGATAGTTTATCCCGAGAACCATCGGCATTCCCGGTGTTGTATCAGTACTTCCAAATCCTCCAGCTATTTATCCTATTTGGGGTAATAAATCTAACTCGGTGGGCGCTTTTCAGCACATTCGGCCCGGGGCAGGTGGGTCTTGTAAATCTCTACCCGATATCGGGGGTGTCCGCGATGATTTATGATCAGCGTGTGTGGGGTGCCCCACGGCAGCACTCTAATTGAAACCGGAGCCATCTTCAGTGGTTCGACGGTGATTATTGCAGTTCAGTTGGGGCCATCGAGATGGATTTGCACCATGTGTTGCTAAGCATCTTCGATCGCCATCAATTCTCGCACCGAATGGCACGGGGGAGTCTATGGAAAATAATATATTATCATGATAATCGGCGAAAGAGGGAAACTGGAATATTCTGCTACGTATAAATATTTATGAATCACTTTATCTAAATCCTATCAGCGCTTACCTGATCCTTAAATATCTTCTTATGATAATTAATATATTTTTTATTGTCTTGACTGAAAATTAAATAAACATGATATATTTTTTTATGAAAGCTCGTTCTCATATGCCATTATCAAAGTTTATTTATAACACGCATACCGAGTGTCTGACTTCAGACATATTATGCGAATCTGCGCAAAATGTAATTATCTTACAAATTTAATACCGCACCATAATCCTTGCAAAACAATGTTATTAAAACATTTCTTCATGCATAATAATGATTGTAATAAGCATATTATTCTTCGTGCTTTGTAATACGTCTCGTTTCCCATAACCGGCTCTAATAACACCATTATTAAAAGCGGGTTTGTACCGCTATGGGGTCGAAAAAAATACAAAAAAAAATGAAAGAATTGCATAACGACCTTGTACTAGGCGGATTACAGCGTTTCCATAGCCAAGTAATGCACCGAGTTCCGCAAGCCGTGTTTCAATTAAGGTATTGTGGTTGGTTAATCCCGGGTGTCTAGGTAAAATTTAATGAAATGATAATTTGCGCAGTGCCAACCCTGGAATCGTATTGTGGCACTGTGGGACGACTAGATAAACTTCGAGTTATATTATTATTTATAAATCAACACGGAAACAAATATTAAGTTTACGCTATGGTTATTAACAAACAGCCGCGCTTTATAGAATTATTACTGAAATTACTAAGATGATTAAATAATAATAATATGTATTAGGAGGACCGATAAGTAGTCAAAAATATTTTTTGCTGGCGTTTGAAAACATTTATTTAATAAATAAAATAATTTCCATCGCTTTTTAACACTTTTTTTAGCGTAAAAGCAGTAGTTCGATTCATTTTTATAAAAAAAATCTTACCAGGTTCAAGCAATTCATAGTGTATAATTCCAGAAAAACCTTTAGACATTACTTATTATTAGTGATGGTCGAAGGATCGAAACAGGTACTTGTCCGGATTTAAAAAAGCTAAAAAGTTATTTTTTTAAGTTGTGTAAAGAACTCATGCTAGGAAAATTACTTATTATTATTAAAGAGCAGATAAAAACAGATAAATTCATTGTTTTTAAATCTAATTGAGCGCTACTATTATTAATTTATTATACATCGTTGATAAAACAATATTGTCTTAGAAATATAATTATCCAATTTAACTATACTTTTGATTTATTCATTATTTATACTTAAAGCTTCGTAAAAATAAATATATCTATACATGGTTTTATAAAATAAATTCGAGATACTATCGTTTTTCTTAAAAAATAAATAAATATCAGAAGATATATAATTCCAATTGTCATGTTTTCATTATTCTGTTTAGAAAAACGTAAACGTAGGAAGACGTATCGAATGCTTACTTCATTTTAAGGTTTCACGTGTTTTGTTAATTTTTTACATGTGGAAAATGTGAGAAGAATATATCAACACTGTTTTAATGCCTCATTCTTTGTATTCGCCCGACATTCCCCTTTGTTACTTATTCTACTCGAAGATGAAAAAAATACAAAAGCACGTCGTTTTGCTAATATGAGATAAATAAAGAATCGCTAGGGGGCTAAACGTCATATCGTAATTTGCATTCCGGAAGTGCTTCAAAGATCGTAAAAAGCACTGGTATTAGTGTACGATAATGGAAACTACTTTATAATCATTTTTTTTTAATAATAGTTATATTACAATCTGTATATCCTAAAAACATAAAGTTGCTTTTATATATGCTACTCTCTTAAGGGAAAAGGTTCCACCGATTCTATCCCCTTAGCGCGAGTTATATTCAGGCATCTATATAAAGTAAAATGGTCAATTATGATTAAATAAAGATTTTTTAAGGAAAATGTGAGCTCTGCGTATTTTTATTATATCTCGTAAATGCCATTAAAATGATTTATATAATTAAATGAATCGAATTTTATTAAAAAAAATATTTGTTCTAGTTTTTGGTTTCACAAGTTCTTTTCATAAGTTGACGTCTAGAGACTTATGGAGACTCCATCAATTTGAACACTAAGAAATATAAAATTAGCCTTTTTCTCCTTAAAACTTGGAGAAAATGCGTGATTTTAAATATTATTACCGCAAAAAACGACGAGAAGATCCCAAAAAAATGATGGTATCTATTTTAGATGCAAGAGTACAATTTGAAGGCCGTACAGATCATATATTTTGGCTCATTTATTACAAATAAAAGTAAAACCAATTTGGTAGTACGAAAAAGAACCATGCTGGCAAACCAGTGGTACTTTGGACTTCAAAAGCATTTACGGTCAAGATTCCTCTCAAAGGAGACCAAAGTCAAGCTCCACATGACCCTCATCAGGCCCGTCCTAAGATTTAATAGTTTGACTATTACAAAACAAGATGAGCGACTGGATGATAACTGGATATCCTGGAGAGGCGAATCCTGAGACGAATATTTTGAGCTGTATTAGATGACGTGGAATAGCGTATCCAAACCAACGAAAAGCTGTAACGACTATTAGGATATACCAGACACAGCTGTCAGTAAAAGATGAGCATACCAGGCAATCTTTATGCTTCCCTTGGGGGTTGGGGTATAAGAAATGATCCTTTTTGTCCATTCTTTGCTCTCTATCGCTCATGGAAACCAGTCCAGTTTTTATAGTTTGAGCCCGAAAATCACCAACCAAACTTAACAATAATTCTTATCGGAATTTGATGTTGCTTTTATTCCTTCTTGTGTTGCACGCTGTTTATACAGAATGTAGGAATTGATGATGGACGTCTTCATCGCCCAAAAAAATTCCAATTCCTTCTTGGAGTTGAAGGAAATGTACACAAATCTTCCTTTGAATCCGTCGATTCATCTACTGATAAATTTTCATCGGGAACAAAGTGTTCTCGAAATTTTCCTTCCAGGTACATTAGGAAATTGTTCACCCTTTGAATTCTGCTTCTAAATTCTTGCGTATCACTTGAGATTGTTTCTAATTACAAAGAACAAATAAATTGCAAAAACCGTATGCATGGGAACCTCTTGTATCCTTCTCAGGTAGAAAGTTACCATTCCAATGCTCATAAAAACCATTGAATCCTCATCCCAGTATACCGCTACACTAAATACAAGTGAGAAACAATTATGTTTGCTTGTATTTTTACGATAAACTGCTGAAGAAAAAAATGTCGAATGACATTCGACATATGACCGGAAAGAGTTGGCCGTAAAAAAAATACAATTAAGTCCTCTGTTGGAAAACAACGAAATGAATTTTCGAACAAATCAATATAACGACATATCGCTGCTTATATTTTTTGGAAGATATTAAATGATTGTGTGAAAAATATATTTAATATGTATTTTGCAAGTGCCAGTGTGCGATGTCTGAGGGCGTGGTCCCCACAGCGGCGGCACAAGGAGCAAAATAAACAATCCCACGTCCCGGCCATATTATTATTATCGTCGCGGTTAATATTATTAATTCTAATGATAGATTATGGCAGATAAAGCCGCCTCGGTTTACGTTCTCTTAATAGGCGAAATCAAAACGTTGTTTCAGCCCGAGTCGGTAAGTGCGAACGCTATTTGCATATTTCATATTTAATAATGCGGGTACTGCGCTATACAGCGCCTTGTGTCGCGAACGCAAACACCGTGTCTACTTCGTTACTATTGAATGTATTATGCGAGGTGTCTTGTCTGCGGAATGGTGTTATAACTTGTGACTGAACAATCACGAATGTATCTAGGTTAGTTCCTCGGCCGGGTTGGATTTTAATTAAAATTAACATTTCATTGCGTCTGATTGAAATTAAGCAATTTCGTTTCCTGATAACGGCCGTTATTGCACGCATCCGTTACGCGTTATCTGCGCCAGAACAAACACCATTTTTTTCATTTACGACTCGGTCTTCGTTATACGGAATGGGTTCCACATACAAAGTGATGGACAACTGCGCACACAAGCCGTCCATTTAATTGATGAAACGACTGAACCACTATGAATTAAAGAAGTGACTTGAATTGCAAATGGAATTCGGATTAAATGTAAGGGATGAGAGGATCCCGTAACAAACACACGTACCATATACAAAGAAATTGCAATAAATATAATATTTGATGGAAAATATTGCGATGGGAAATGCGAATGCGCCGTTTACTACCCCATCATTTGCTGTTTATTACGAATCATGTCATGAACGTATATCTGTCAAATCAATATTTTATTATTCATACGCATGATATCGCTTTTTTTATTATTATTATATTGTAACTACGTGAATATATATATTTTTTATTTTATCTGAATTATTTTTTGTTGTTTACCGTACATGATTAATTTGTTATTTTTGTAAATTGAAACGTGGCTCGGATGAAAAAGGCGGCACGTGTGAGTCGATGCCTGAATATTAAATAATTTATTATATATTATTATTATCTGTATGGATATAAAAAACGTTCCGGACATACGCTTAATGAAAACAACAATTTTAAAATGTCTATCTTATTTACTGATGGCGCAGATAATGGTTTGATGGGTCCTTCCTGCGAATTATCTTCCTACGAGTATTAATTATATAAAAAAAAATCTAAATTATAACGATGCAAATATTACTCTTTTGATCTCTATGATCTTTCTTCAGTGTTCATATAATTTTTCAAGAATTACTCTCTCGTTAAAATTTCATGAAATATATGAAATTTTATAGGTTATTAAGCTTTTTAACTTTAAAATCCAACTCCCTAATTTTTTACAGCCTGATAATGCATCTTTTTCGATGTTTCTGATGGTCGAAGGGGTAAAACTGGTACTTGATAAGAAAAATGTCATTGTTTTTTCTAATTGCGTTGTTGTACGGCATCCACTTTTCATTATAAGTAACGATACATCTCAGAAATAGATCGGTCTCATACCTAGAATTAGTCTCAAACCATTACCTAATTTCTTTATCTATTATTTTTACCGATTCTTTTAAAATACCTTTTTACTGTCTATATATAGAGACGCCTGAAAATGCCTCTAAATATTTTTTGCGAATAGTCTCGGTAGCTTCTTTTGGATTTAATCCATTATAGAATAAAAATTGCACAAACAATTGTATATGAAGGACCTTAAACATTGACATTTTACCAAGGATAAAAAAATTAAAATCATATTTGAACAGTAGACTACAAATAGAGCTTCAAAATGATATCAAATTTTACCTGTTTACTCTATGGCAGTCGGCGACAAACTCAAGTAATAATTGGGTTTACTTAATTAAACATATGTATATGACCAAGAGAGCGTTTTTCCACTCACTCACTTAACACATTGCCTACGGGGCGAATCGCGGTCAAACTTGCGCTGGGGCGGGGC
>JAGXCT010035866.1:0-23366 GCA_022495035.1 Philopotamus ludificatus | reverse complement strand
ATTTAGTTAACGATTGCTTATATATATTAGACGTACCTAAACAAGTTTATGATATATATAATTAATAATTGATATACCAACATATTATTTTATTTAAGTTGACATTTATTTAAAAATACGACATTTTCGTCGAGTAAATAAAAATACATTAAACACAACAACAAAAAATGATCTTAATATAATAGTTTATAGGGCATATTTACAGATTTAGCAGGACTCTCCATTATATCAGCTAGAGTAGTTTCACAGCTCCCGGGTACACTCAGACCAGTTTCTAAGCTGCCAGTCCAGTGAGAATTCTAAAACATTAGAAATATATAATTTTAGACATATTTATTTATCATAAAAAAACAATGTGTGATTGGCACATTTACATAATAATCCAGGTCGCCAATCACGCATACAAATATAATATTAGGGTTTAAGATATAAAATAAAAAGAAAAAATACATAAATGTAAAATAATTACAGCAAAAAAAGTAAAATAAAGAACATAACATATAAATATGCAATCTCATATAAAAGATCAACGAAATGGGAATATTTAACATTAAATATATCTATCTACATAATCGGCCAAGTGGTTGAACAGAGTAATACCTCTCGTTACCGGAGAGTTTCCGAGAGCACCTGTCCTTACATTTGGCGGAAGAAAAAGCACACGCGAACGAGCTCGATGGTATCGAGGTGGCGCCCATAAGGGCAACTCGCACAGGACAAGGGGGTTATGTACTGTGCCAACCAACAGCTTGAAGAAGTGCTTTACCAAGTTGATCGACCTTCTTTTCTCGAGGGTAGAATCCGAACTCCCTCATGTAGAGATATCTTAGAAATTTCTTATGGATTTTCTCTAATCTGAGGGAATTCGAGGCGTCATAAGGCGCCCGTATAATGGAACCTGATTCGAGCAAGCTCCGAACTAATGTATCGTATAGCACTCTTATAACTAAGGTGCTATGTAAGTAATGAGAAGTTCTCATGATAAAGCCCAACATTATTGATGATCTCATAGACTCGTCCGATACATGTAAACTAAAATTTACCTTGGAATCAAACAAAACACCCAGATCTTTAACAAAAGATTGCTTAGGAAGAGTGGCGTTCCCAAGTCTGTAATTAAAGATGATGGGCTCCTTCGATCTAGAAAATGTCATTGTTTGACATTTTCCAATACTTGATGGAAGACGATTTAATATTGCCAAATCGTGCAATGAATCAAAGTCCAACTGCAACGAAAGGGCATCTTCCATCGAAGTAGCGGATCGAAATATTTTTAAAACGTCTGCGAAAACGGAGAATTTACAATTTAGGACCCGATGAATATCATTTATAAATAAAATAAATAATAAATGTTCTAAATTTGACCCTTGCGGAATTCCGGAAGGTGTATTGTAAGCATACGACGTTTGGGAGTCGTATGGCACAAACTGTTTCCCCTCTGTAAGGTAACTCGAGAAGAATCGTAAAGTATTTAAGGTTTGACACATACCATCAAGTATATTGTTGATATAATCTTTGACAGAGCATTTTTCTTTCGAAGTTAGTCGGTGATTTCTTAAATCGAAAATAAATCATTGGTTTGCGAGGACTTTTTGTAAAAGACTTGCGAGTTAACTGGCAACACTGAGCTGTCAAAGTGAGCCGGACGGGCCGGAGCGGCGTCGCGGGTCGGAGCGGCGAGCATGCCCGCAGCGCCAGCGCCAGCCCAGCCCCGCTAGCCGCGGCCGCCAGGTACTCGACTGGACTCCATTCGTCGCGACATGTTTCAATATTTGACATTACAGCGCACATTTTTTAACAAAATTACCAAAACAAAACGCATTGTCACTATCTGAGGAAATTTAAGTGGCGATATGCCCCATTTGAACTAAGGCATGGTAAATAACTGCAACATGCTCGTTCCTTCTCAGGGAAATGTAAACTTATGTATAAAAATGTGTATTACCCCAATGAAGAACTATTTCAAGCGACAATTGAATTGTTTCATAAAATATATTAGTTGTCTTTTTAAATATGTTTATTTTTATGAAAACATATTTGCAATATTGATTTTCTTAACCTAATTGTAGCATTTAAGATTGCCCCTAGTCACTAGATTTCATTTTGGTGTTATATTATAAAAACAAATTAAATATCATAAGATTGATGAAATTTTAAAACTTTAAATTCTTTGGATTTGAACCACATATTGAGTTCTGAGGCTGCGCCTCTTCTATCTTTCCTTGCAGCACATAGTTATTGATTTTCTATTTTCTTTTCTTTTACGACTATATGGCCAGTGTAAATCTATAATTTATCTATTAATTAATGTTAGTCAGGATTATATTGAGGGAGGTTTAAGATTGATATATTATCATTGGTGAATTGTAGAATGATTTGATT
Organism: Philopotamus ludificatus; assembly: GCA_022495035.1. Lineage (NCBI taxonomy): Eukaryota > Metazoa > Arthropoda > Insecta > Trichoptera > Philopotamidae > Philopotamus > Philopotamus ludificatus. The sequence goes on along the minus strand of JAGXCT010035866.1, from coordinate 20,984 downwards.
TGGGGATAAAAGTCAATATATTGGCTTTCATTCTCATTAAATGAGTTTTAAAGGTTAAGGTTTATGAACAACACTAAGGCTAGATTTTTAATGTCATTTTGATATTTGAATTTCGAATAAACCATGGCGCATTTGTTATTTGTCTAAGAATTATATTTAATTTTGATTGCATCATTTTAACGAGGTGTGATGATGAATATAGCTGAACCCCAAATAGGGGAGGTGTGCAGAATTTGGGGAAGCACTGTTAAATTGCAAATTATTATTTATTTTTTAGGAAAAAAGTACGGTTTCTTCAGGTTAGAGGGGGTAAAATTATTTATGTACCGTCATAAAATTAGTGTAAATCGAGACACAGAACACATATAAAAATGGAAGGTAGGTTAAAGGACAAACGCAACACCATTGTAATATTCCTCTTCGTTCCATTGTAATTAATTTTTCTTCGTCTATTTCTTGTTCACTGAATAACTTGTCGATGTCGGCGAATTCTAAATTTTCAAATCCTTTTCACAATGCAGTCGTTAATCTTGGAATATTATTATATTCTTCATCCCTTATTAAATTAAATTGTCGCATTCAATTACTTTCGGGCTAATGGTAGGGAGGGGCATCTCCATAGGTTGATGTACTCCGATAAAGTGTCACCAGTAGTCAGGGCCGTGTTGTGTCGGAAATGTTTTGATAATTTCTTCTTATTTCCTACTTGCTCCCCCATTCTCTATTTCTCTTGATTGGTTGACATTGAAAATAATATCCACATCACTCATATCGAAAATGTGGATCACATGAATATTTCAACTACTCAATGTTTTCTTGTCAACAATCAAACATTTTCCTCCACGATAGAACAAGTGTTAAATATCTAAAATATGTTTTTTTTCATGAAAGGTTATTGTTAAGCAGGACCCAGAGATATTTCGTAATTATTGCATTGTCAGTTTTAATTTGAAATGTGCTATTTATTGGTTGGCTTTAAAAGATTATATTGATATTCCTAGAGTTTTTTAGTGATGAGTGCAGTATTAGAATGTCTCGAAAAAATATAATATTGCCAGGTTTATCCGTTTTTTTTTAACATTCAAATTTGATGTAAACTTTACGTCATTTTAACAAATGCAATTTTTAATATTTAAAATATCCAATCTCATGAAATCCATTGTTTTTTATTCTCATCGCCCTCTTCTTCTTCTTCATGTACTTTAGCGATCTAAGTCATTGTTTTATCATACATAAATGTGTTTTTAGTGAGTTGAAACAATCCTGAACCTCCCAACCTCATCCAGTTGCGAATGTTGCGAAACAACAACAGCGTCTTTCTTCTCAACCACCAGTTTACCTTTTCCTTCCGTCGCAGTCTGTAGAAAGCGATATTTTTGTCCACGAATGATGTGTCCAAAGTACTCAATTTTACAGTGGGTTGAAGAAGTTGAATTATGGTTGTATTCTTTATACGTTCTTGGAAACTTCAACATTCTCCAGTAGCATCACTTTTCTAACGCGTCCAATCAGTTATTGTTTGCTAGTTCTACCAGTAACAAATTATTATCCGAAACGAATCCAATTTTTGTATGGATAACAGAGGCAAACCGATATTTATTTGTTTTTCTGATACTGTTGGTGAAGCAATTTTACATTGTTCAAACAGTCTTTCACTGTTTGAACTTAGTTTGAAAGATGACCGCTGTGGGTGCCATGTTCCCGTCGCGTAGTAATCACACCCTGTTTAGAAAAAAATTCTATATCCTTGGTATTCTCCTGACCTTGCTTTTTCTAATTATTGTTTATTCCGAAGCTTGCAAACAACTGTTACGGCTAAATCCACAATTAATTAGAACCTAATAATAAAGACGTATTTTTACTCTGAATTGGAATTTAACTTTTTTCTATACTTATCCGTGTACGAGCTCTATATTTAATTTGTATTGTTAATTTTAGCATGAGTACGATCGCTCAACAGGAATCATTAGTGAAGGAGAGTCTATTTCAGTTTGTTACGAAAAACATTCCAAGTGCCGATTTAAATTTAATAGATGAAATTGTATTGTCATACGTCATTTCGATCCTGGAAGAAGCCTCTCAAGAACCTTGTTTTGATGTCGAAGGTATATTCTAAAATACGTCACATCATTTATACCTAATTAGGCAATACCTTATTTTTTATTTTGGTTATTTTAGGTTTTGTTGAAATGATGTCTGCATACTTTCCTGAATTTTCGGGAATAGATCCCGCTTTAGTCTGCTCGTGGATATTTGAGCTCGAAGCTGATTTATCTCGTCGAGCATCGTCTACGAATGGAGAATGTCGACGTTAGTATATAATTCCTATTAATTTTGTTAGCGTACTTTTGAAATGCTAAGCGATTTTTATACAATTTTCAGTTTCCGATGGAGAAGACTCGGAGCGTATCAGTATAACTTTGCAGAGTCTAAACGAAATGTTACCTACCATCACTCCTAGGTATGTTGTTTAAATACAAGTGTACCCAGTATTCTCTCAAAATAATATAACAGTCAGATTTCAAATAGAAATCGATTTATGCAATCTCTGTCATAGTTTTTGCCTTTTTTTATAGATCTCATTCTAATTCTGAAAGCTCAGATAGTGGCGGGGGCAAAGGTGTCCCCGTGGCTCCCATATATCCAGCAGAATGTTCAATTCTGCAAGACATGTTTCCAAATACATGTCCGATAGAGGTAATTAACTTAAGTTAACGTATTACGTTAAGTATTGGGGGTATATATTATTTATTCACCATTATTATTGTTAGATTCAACACTGTGTTAGCATAGCATGTGGCCAAGTGGACCGAGCTGCGGGACTAGTTCTTCATAGGAGGGAAAATGGACAAGCCAGGGCTGCTCCCCCGTTACCTCCTCTTCCACCTCGTGCTCACCATGCTCTTAACGATAATGAACTCAAGAGCAGAATTATCAACAGGTATATCACTCAAATTTACTTTTACCATTAAAATTAACACAAATGCTAACGATGTGAGCACATCCGGTTATTCGGTTACTGATGATTTTTATCCTTGGGATGCTATAATTTGTATCTGAAAAATATTAATATTTCATTTCAGATATTCCTATGTCGATAAGAATGCAGATTTGAAGGAACATAAACCTCTAGCACCAAAGATTGAGCCGAAAAAATTAGTACGTTATCGTGATAATAAAATTGTTTCCCTAAAAGGAGAAAGATATACGGAAGTATCTCGTTCTGGAACTGACGAAGAAGCAAATCTAAAGAAACCTAAACGGCCACATTGTCCTCCTTAACCCATACTTGCTCTACGCAAGTGGCCTTTTTTACAATTTAGTAATCTCATTTTATTTATAAATATGTATCTTTTATATAATCGATTTCAATGTTATTTCGTATGATTTTATTTTATCCAAAGGAAATCTGCCATTCTCGTCATAGTTTATTTTACCGACACACTTAATGTTTTGTTATATTCTATTCGGGCGTAATATTGAACTTGCATTTCAACTGCATACTAATTTATGAAAGTGAAATAATTAAAATTATCTTTATATTATTTTCATAAGTGATAATAATTTGACATCCAATTATCAAAGTGATACATTTATTTTTAAATAGCATTAATGATTGAGATTTAACATACATACATTCACTACTCATAAGTATGAATCTTGTCCACGTCAACGGTAACTGTGGATAAGTGTTTAACCTTAAACTATTAGAAAACATTTTCTAATCAATTATTATTATATTATCTCATGTCTATACATAATTCCAAAGTGACTACTTGTATATTTTTTACATTTTTTTTTATTATTTTTCATTAGGTATATTTTAAAACCGTCAGTATTATTAAATATAATTCTGTATTTATTGCATATGTACGCAAATACATATAACTTGTACACACAGAGGTCCGTTTTCAAAAGAAACATGTTTTAATATGAACTATGCATATTATGACGATTTACAGTATTAGCCCCAAATTTTTTTGGCATCAAGTGTGATGGCCCTTAGATACAAAAAATCATAATAAAAAATGATAAAGAATAAATTTCACCATTTGCAGTGGCGGATTTAGCACTTGAGAGGCCCCAGGTGCCAATTCAATTTTGAGCCCCCCCTCCCTTAAAATATTTTTACTAACCCTACACGTTTTTTACTCAATTTATGTAAAAAGGCAGAAAGAAAAACAATATTTAATTTTTTAATTTATAATGCTTCTCTCTTTTCTTCTTTTATTAGTTTCTGATTGATCAACATTAAGGATCTCAATGTTACAAACATTTATTATTATTAGAAAAATTCAGGGGCCCCCTGCAGGGCTGTATGCCGACGGGCCCGATGCCTTGCATTTTTTCGCCTTAACCTTAAAGCGCCCGTGTGCCGTTACCCAAAAATTGTTATATATGGACTAATACAGTAAATTTAGCAAATATCTTTTTTAACTGATTTACATTTAAAAATTATACTCAAATTGCGCATTAGTTGGGTCACGACATTTTAATAAATGAGCTCCTATATATACAGTGGCGGATTAATAGGGATGCTTTGATGCTGGAGCAACAGGCCCCTAGAGACCCTTTAACATTCTTTATCTATTGAAATGTTAAATACGTCTCCGATCACTTTTCAAATTAAAACGAATGTTTAAAATGTACAAATATAATAAATTTAATCTATAACCGAAATATTATAGACATTTTTTCAAATTACAACCACAACCCTCCCCCCACCAATTATATTCTTAGATATTATTATACTGAAATGTAATTAACATTGGGTCCAAAAAGTCACCATCCGCCACTGCATATATGATCTCTTTGTGAAATTTATATATCATTGTAGTTTTCACATTCGTTAATTTAGTTTTCCTATGTGATGTTAACGAAAATAAGTTTAATACTCAATCTTACGTGGTAAGATACATCTTATTTTTATTAACGATAGAATCAACTTTTAATGCATTGCTGCTTGTTGCAAAATATTCAAAATAAACAATTAATAACAATATTAATCTCGGCGGTATTTATTTTTTTAATTCAACCGTAAATATTAAAAGGATTGCATTTTTAAATAAAAATGGATATTTGTATTACACTGCGCATCGAACAAATATCACTGTTAAACATGACACTACGCACTACTCATAATAATGGAATTGTGGCAAATTTTGAAGTCGACATGTATTTTTTAAATATAATTTGTATGTCGTTAAATAGAAAATGACTATTTTATTTTGTGAATCCAATTTGTTCCTTTAATTTTTAGTAAATGTGATTGAGATTATTAGTATAAGCTTTTTTTTAATTTTACTGCATATTATTTGATCTGTAAGCATTTTTTTAAATAAAATTTGTAGGTCTTTTTACACAACAAAGTCTCACAAATTTCCCGACTGATTCGTTTCCTCTTTGTGCATTTGACTGTGTATTAAAATGTGAGGTTTTAAATAAACGGTTGAAGTTTTACCACTTCACTTTAAAATGTGATTCGCATTATGTTAAATGTAAATATGGCGCGTTCATTCTAAGATAAGGAATCTTTTTTTGTGAATTGAGTTACAGAATGTAGCTATGGTAAAAATATTTGTGTACTTAACTGCATTTATAATCTGTGTTATTTAATTGTGTACATATATAATATGTAAGTATTTTTGAGTATGGATATTTGCCATAATTATTTTACTTAAATTAGTTATTTGTTAGCGATAATTTATTTCAAACCACACTAATCCAGTAATAATTATTCACGAGAGCTGCTTTATTTAATATATAATTTTGTCACTGTGTTTAGTATTAAATATGAGTGTGTTCACGCATCTTTATTACGTATGTATTAGTATGGGGACCGTTTAGGTGCTCCGCTTTTGTGTGGTTTAATATTCTTCGTGATATAATTGTTTACACCGTTATCAAGCAAATTTTTTTTTTCTTATTTCTAATAGAAATAATGCTAGTATTTTTAGATTTTTTAAAGTTAATATTAAGTAATTTATTTAATTCTATTGTGATACAACTGAGCAGAAAATTAATTCTATACTAACTAAACTATTTTTTTTACAAATTAAAAAAACCCATCTAGATATATCAGAATTACCTAATTTGTGTTGGCTTTTTTCTAAAGATTATTTGAAACGTTTCTAAAATTTTTATGGCTATAATTATTGATGTTTTATAGAACAATATATATAGATATTGATTATAAATCACTTCTAATTCAACTATTTTTAGTTTACTATCATTTCAACGAGATGTTGAGTACTCATTCTTCTAAAAATCATTAATCCTCCCTATTAAGTCCCTCGTTATTATTTTATGTTGTTTGTCATTTGTCCAATGAGCCACCGAGCATTCAATTCATCGTTGGATTCAGGGCTGTGGAGTCGTTAAAAAAATACACAACCGACTCCGATTCCGATATTTACCAATAACATAACTCCACGACTCCGACTCAAAAAAGTTCAATTTTATCAGGTTGTTTTCCTACCTTTGCATAAAGCCAATTTTTTCATGTTATAGGCATAAAAATAAAACAAAATCAAACTTTGTTAATTATTTATTAGAATTTATTTATAAAAACACCATTGCTTCTATTAAATCTGTATTCGTAGAAGCTCTCAAATCAGAATTGAGGATCTAAAGAGCGGAAAATAACCTCTCTATGGATACTTGGGTTGGCGGCAATGCTGTAACGGTCAACGCTGAATCTTTTATGATTTCTGGATACCGCTGTATTTGCCATTTTAACATTTAAATGATCAGCTCGGTCAATTTTTCCACCATTTTCAATGCATCGTAAAAATAATTTTGAAATTTTGAAGTAGTGTCTCCTTCGTCTACTATATTGGGACTCAAACGAGAACGTTGTATTTCTTCTTCTTCGTTGAGATATTTTTCAAAATCGTCTTGAGATTCAGCAGCGTCGGATGAAGATGATGCTAATTCAAGTATTGATTGATCAAAGCTGCCTGATGTCGTATCATTTCCCACTCGAAGGCTTTTCATACGAATGTTTAATTCAAACAGAGGGTTCTTAGCTGTATTTATTTGTTTTTCCGTCAATATGGATCGAACCATGGGGTCAACATGGATCCCAGTCAATAGAATATCATTGTCCAGTAAATGTTTTTCTCTGAATAGCATAGCGTTTTTTATTCCATCAGTAATAGTATTTACTCTGAATTTTAGACAAACGAAAAATAATGGTCTTCACTCCTTGAAAAAATCACCAGGAGTCAAGTCGTCTGCTTGCAACACTTTTGTAGTGATATAAGGATGGCGAAGCTAGACTTCAAGTTCCTTTACTTCTTTCCATTGCATTTCAGTCATAGTCACGTTCGGGTTGGCCATGCCCTCGAGTTAAAGTTTAAGTTCGAGTAACAGATGAAACATATATCGGATTTATAATATATGTATGAAGCTACAAAACAGCAATCAGAGTTACCTGTGTGTAGTCAATTTATTATAGAATAATGAATAAATATATTCGGTTTACATAATCAATGTGTAAAGATTATCTTTATATAATATTTGTATCAGTTACCATCAATCTATTTAACATAATTTGTCGTATTCTCTTTGTGAATGAACGACTAGCTCATCCTTGACAATTTGCGGATATAATAGGTAAAACGGAAAGAAATGACATTTTTTTACTGCAACAAAAAAATATTTTAGAAAAAACCACATAATATTACTCTGTTATATAATTTGCCTATGATCATAACATAGGCAATTTTTAATTCCATTTTTTTAAAACTCTGGCGGTTTATTGTTAAAATATGAATCCAGGTGATTTTTCACCCGTTCAACATTTGCAATTTTTTTATCACGAAGTGAAGTTTTTCGACTGTTAATGTTGGCCGAGGAGTAGGCACAGTTACATGTTTTGGAAATAACCATTGTTTTTTTCTTCTGGCATTACCGTAAAGGACCCATTTCTAATCCCCAGTAATAATTCTTCTGGGAAATCTGGGATCTGATTCGTGTCTGGACAATAATGATGCACAGATTGTAACGCGTTGCTTCAAGGCCGTTGGGGAGAGATCGTGCGGTACCCAAATTTCTTTCCTATTTTTTTTCCCCAACCTTTTCAAACGGTCTTGCATGGTTGTTATTGGACAGCCAAGGTCATGTGACATTTCCTTCACTGTTTTATGCGGATCGGCTTCCACCAATGAATTAAAGGGGTCATCGTCGATTTTAAGGGGTCTTCCTGTTTTTGGTTTGTCCTTTAACTCCCTATATTATATTAAATAACAACAGCATGAAATATTGCAAATGTGTCGCATCAATCTCAAGCTTCTGCATTTTGCTACTACGGCAAAGAAAATTTAAAAAATATAAAAACGGCAAGAGTAAAAACAGAGTGTCAAAATGATACCAAATACGACGTGCTAACTCAACGGTAACCGGTGACAAACTGGTTTTAAAGTGACGCACTAGAAAAATGACATTTCTTTCCGTTTTACCCATTATATTGATTGTATCATTTTTAACTATTTAATTTCAATTGAATCGTAATTACATAAAAGCGAAATTATCGGCCATTAAAATGGTAAAATACGTCCATGACATTCGGTTAAAAAATGTATATCTTTTTTTATAGATTTATTTTTTCCGGAATAAAATATGATTTTTTCTTGAGAATAGCATGCTATTTTTTATTTTATATTTGTATATATATTGAATTATTACAGTTTTGTGACAACTGTTTTTAAGATTATGTATTTTAATATTTTGAACTGTGATCATGGCATACTCCAATATAATGCACCTGTATACATTCATAAACGTGTATGTATGTATGTATAAGACTCATGGAAACACATTATCTCAAATTTGTAAAATTAATGATATTATGATATCATATTAGTTAGGTGTATGTTGATAGGTTTTATTCGTATCTAATGAAAATGAAACAAATTGTTTGCTGTATTTATATATTGTGTCGTCATCCGTGTATGCAATTTGAATCTATCGTCCCTGATACCTGAGGAGTCTCGACATGATACTTCGACTGCACGATTCCTCTCATTGCTTCCTCGGAAATAGTGGTCCAAAGAGCTGTTAAGAGGTTACAGTCAATTTGATTCTATGTAATGGCTCGCTAGTCGCTTGTCTGAAAAACTAAACAACTCTCGTCGGGCATATTGTATGTTAATATTTCATAATATCGGTGATAGTTTGTTTCATTTTGAAAATTGCACACACACACTATTCACATTTTTGATAACCTTTTGTGAACGAATCGTGACTTTTGTACTCATGTTTGGATCATAAATGATTTTATTTCCAATTATGTTTCTAAATTAAATTATACAGCACATGCTTCATTACCTTCTGTAAAATTTTTCGACTGTTAATGTAACTAGTGACTGTAAATTGGTCAGCATATGGTATTTTTTATAAGCTTTATACCAATTAATATTTCTGATGATACAATAGCAATTTAGTTCTTTTTTTTATTAAAATTTCTGCCAGTTTTTTTTAAAATGGTCAGAACATTACAAAACACAACACAACAAAAAATTAATCAAAAGTTTGTTTTTTGAAAATAATGTAAAATATACCTTTGGTATAGCATGTGCTGATCATATATAAAGTATGTATGTGTATTGACATTTCGTTTTGCAAATTTGTAGGTGTATAAATGTTTGGTGTATGTATTCCTGTATTAATACTACAATTATTAAACAAATAATATTTTATATGTTCGGAAAATGTTTGACATTCCAATACGCAGAATCCTCCAAATACGACACATTCAAAATGTGCTGGTTTTGTCTACTAATGTTATTGACTCTGAAAATTTTAAAATATATGCATGATTGTACATTAATTTACATTTGACAGCTAATTTAACTGTTGGATTGATTGCTTTAATTGTAATTTTCTCATATTTGTAATCTTCACTCCTTGGAAATGTAGGATGAAAAATATTTATTATAAAAATTATATGTATCAAAATTAAAAACGCTTTTATTTATATTATTTTGTAATTTATTTATCATAAAAAACAATGCGTGGCCCATGTACCCATGCGCTGGGGTATCTGGGGTAGAATCCAAACTCCCTCATGTAGAGATATCTCAGAAATTTCTTCTGGATAATTGATTCTAATCTGAGGGTATTCGGGGCGTCATAAGCCGCCCATATAATGGAACCTGATTCGAGCTATCTCCGAACCAATGTATCGTATAGCACACTTATAACTAAGGTGCTATGTAAGTAATGAGAATTTCTCAAGACAAAGCCCAACATTCTTGATGATCTCACACACGTCCGATACATGTAAATTAATTTTTAACTTGTGAAACAAAATACCCAGATCTTTAACAGACGATTGCTTAGGAAGAGTTACATTCTCAAGTCTGTAATTAAAGATGATGGGCTCCTTTGATCTAGAAAATGTCATTGTTGACATTTTCCAACACTTAATGGAAGACGATTTAATATTGCCCAATCGTGCAAAAAATCAATGTCCAACTGCAACGAAAGGGCATCAAAATTTACGTTATAGGGGGGATCGACGTTATAGGAAAAAACTGTCGCAAACGTTATATGGGGGGACGTTATAGGAGGGTTTTTTTTATGGTATTTTTTCACATAATCTCATACATATATATGGTGACATAAATGATATTTGAGATTGAAATGGGACATTTTTGTCGTACTTATGCTTACACGATTTGTCTTCCCTCTCACCTAACGAACGATCAGGTAGAGATATTTGGTGATACTTCATCATAAATCAACCAAGCAAGTTACTAAACAGTGGCGCATCGGTCGGAACTTTTTTTTTTACATACGCCTATACAGTAAATACTGATCTGATGATTAATAAAGCCAATAGACAACTATAAATTTTCAAATTAATCGATTGAAAGGTTTGCGAGTTATTTTTAACATACAAAACCTATAATTTTTAGTTATTTTGCAAAAATCTCACGAACCGTGAAGAGTCAATAAAATATGTGTAAGCAGTGGCTGGTGGTGAGTTTTTGGGGCCTAATGCTAATTACATTTCAGGAAATAGAAACCCGATTTTTCATCTCTTGTCACTAGCTGATGCAAAAATGTTCTTGATTTAGTCTTACGTTTGCGGGAGACAAGTGGTGCGGGACCTATACGTTGTACTTGAAAACCTTTCCAATGAGATTCAGATGTCCCACCACTGATTGACTAGTACCCATCTTCAATGCGATGTCCCTGGTATTTTGATGGAGATCAGCTTTAACATTTTCGCCATTTTCGACACTTAAAAAGTGTATGTGAATACCCTGGGATAACAAATTTGATATTTTTTTAAATGAAAGCTATATTGAAACTATTGTATCATTTTTCAATATTTATTATAGTTAAAGTGTTTTTGTTGTCGTCGATAATATAGTAATTATATAAAAGGACAGGTTATATAAAAAAATATAAATCAGGTTAAACTTAAATCACTTTGCAATTCCCTCAGTTTTTTCTTCTTCACATAGTGTTGTATGCGGTTTTCTAATGTTTCTGCAATTCATATGAAATACATTATTAATATTTTTTATTCTATTAATGCTACTTTTAACAAAGCATAATTCCATCATTTTTAATAACCAAATAAATATTAAAGTATAATTACCGCACGTAGACCTCTTTAATAGCGGAGTGTAGGTTTTTGGTTTAACGCCCTGAATTAATAGGTCGTTACGAAATATCTTTTTATATAAATCTTTTCTTTTCGTCAAATCGTCTAAATGACCGTCGGCAACTTCTTCGGTGTTGTTAACATCGGAAGAATGGTTTGAAGCTATGACTTGGTTTTTGTGGTAGAGGTTCATTAAATCATTCATAATGTCTTTTATCATGGAACCTCTGAGAATTTTGAAACATGCTCACAAATTAAAATAATATTTGTAATCAAATGAAATTATTTATTAAATGTGTATTGTTTAAATTTAAGAGGTCAAAAATTAAAAAAATATCTTAATAGGTGATTTTTAGGGTGGAATGGAGAAAGAATTTTTGCTTAAAACCATTGTAATATTGCTCCTTTCAGCCTGCGTATTCACTAATACGCACGGCCCTAATGGGGACTTATTTGAAAGGGACAAAATATCAATATTGTATTTTTTTTAACCAAACTTTGTATAAATGTATAATACTCACTGAATAGTCGCAGATGTCCACTGTTCATGAAAGGTTTTAATAACGTATATCAAATTATCGGCATCAACGATCCATCGAATTTTTAAATCAGAATCATCTTGCCATTGCTCGTTATTGTCATGGAGATGTAATATGTCATTACTCGAATTACACATTACATCTTCAATATTTTTTGGCTCTATGTGACATATATCATTAATATCTCTGCAATTTGATCCTATGGTGGTAACATTTTTTTTGTTAGAGTTTACCATTGATGTTATTTCGCTAATACTTTTCATAGGTTCATTGTCGGCAATCATATTATATGCGCAATAAAAAAGATTTAATGGGGATTCAACAGCCATATTGTATTGTGGTTTTCTAAAAATAAAATACATACCGATGTGTACGCTTAAAAAGTTTTGCAATAAATAATAAATGAAAAAAATTAAAAAACAACATGTGAAATATACTATTAAAAAATTAATGTTTATTATGTTATTAGTATATTACAAGACGCGCACTCAAATTCTTATGAATAAAAAATGTTTCAGTTTTTTTTTTAAATGTAAACGTACATTTATTGTAACATGATACAGTAAACCCCCCTATAACGTCCTCTCATATAACGTTCCCCCCTATAACGTTTGCGGCGGTTTTTTCATATAACGTCGAACCTCATCGCTTGACATCAACACGCATCCGGCGAAACTAAATATACATCGGCACAAGGCTATCAGAGCATTCCAGGGATATTCACACATACAGTAAGAAAAAATTTCCACTTTTATATCCATGGAACAAATTATAATCGAGTAAATCGATGCTCACGTTTTTTTTTACTATTTGATTATGTAATACGTGCATACCTCTTTAATCTTATTAATGATATGATCTAATTCTCACAATAAGGTCTCTCAATAATTATTTTCCCATATGCCGATTTCTTTGATGTTTAATTCTATACTTAGTGGTTGGAATAAAACATATTCCCGGAATATTTTATTACACGACCATCATTTGCCAGTTGCATTTTATAAAATTTAACTTTATAAAATATTACTTCCGTTGATCTGCTCCTGCCCGCATAAGTTATGGGAAGATTACTTCAGCCAAAATACGAGAGGATATCGCTCAGTAGTCATTTGCGCTTAGTAAACACGTAGAAATGCAAAAAAAAAAAAAAAAAATTGGAATGTGTTGATTTAATGATTTCCTTTAAATCAAGAAATAAAATTGAAAAACCTTAACCCCCTATAATGTCCCCCCCTATTACGTGGAACCTATCCCGACGTTATAGGGGGGTTTACTGTATATAAATATTCTCCATACTCTGCATTCTATTAAATTATACTAATAATAAAAATGTAGTTTTGAACAGTTAAAATGTTTTGGAAGACTTTTATAAAAATATAGAGATATTATAAATTTTAGGATGGGGATATAGATATAATAATCAGGAATGAACAACCTTTTTTTACAACGGACCACGCGTACACGCTCAGTAATAATAGAAAAGATGGAAAGGGCTCTTATGATATGGATAGTCGGCATTGACAAAAACATATAGACGGAAACATTATTCAAAAGAGAGCACTAAAATTTATGATAATTTAGCTCAGGGTGAAGCTGCGATCCTCTCTGGCGTTGTTGCCTCATTGCCCAATTTTATAAGTTGCGAGAGGATACCCCTTTTCACTAATGTGTTTTTATTTGTCTGCAATTTTTTGCTTGATAATCCAGAATTAAAATTCGTCGTATTTTTTTAGCGTCTAGACAGCGGCTTGTTATTTTCATTTTTGATATTTATGAAAATGAATGTCCATAAGTTGTTTTTTATGAATGGAATTACGGAATTAAATATCCAGGTAAGATATGATTTTCATTGGTTGCGTTTTTTATGCGTTGCATTTTCAATAATTATCGAAAATGCACAAGCATAACTTGATTTTTTTTGCATCAGTGTATGTGCTTGAATTCCATTTAATAATCAATGGGTACAATGAGGCTACGGGACATTGTAGAAATTTTTAAAAGTCAAAATGTGAAATCTTGTAAGCGGGCCGCGGGTTGCTCATTCTTGATCTAAATCATCAATTAAATTTTGTGCTATTTGCGTGTACGTTTCCTATGTATATTACCCCATTTTTTAAATTAAGACTGGTCACAAATGGGTACGCCCATACATGAGCAAAACCAGCATTTTTATTAAAACAAAGAACTGAGGATTCTCACTTACTGTGGACATTCGTTGATATCAAGAAGCTTTTCGATTATGGTGGGGTCTTCTTTTTCGTTTCCAATGAGAAATAATATTCCTGCTATACATCTTATTTGATGCCATAAAAATGCATTTGCTGTTATTATTAAATAATATATACTGTATTCTGAAAAATTATTACAACATACATCTAAAATATAATTTACATTTCTTTTATAATCGTTTTTTCTTGAAAACTTAATGAAAATGTATTTGCTTATGAATTCAAAATGCCAGGCAATGTTCTGAATTATGTACATATATTATTATTATTATAAAATAGCCCCAAACCGGGTCATTGCCACCTGGAGGACACTAAGCAATATCCGCCGGTCCCGGCTTCATCTATCCACCTCCCAAGCACTAGCAGAGGCATGCCCGTCTCAACCCTGATGCCAGGACTGAGACGGTTGTCCTCCAGGTTAACTAGGCTCTTCGAATACGGGTCACGTCGCCAGCCATGAGCCCGGGACCTAAGCTATCAATGCTCGATTTTGTAACAATAATAATCGGACGTGGCTAGGGCCTCACCAACTCGGCACGGATATCAGCCTGGGCTCCTCATAGTTCCGTAGAATCTACGGAATAATGATTGCGCCCGACCGCGATCGCGACCAAGTCAAATACCGACACGCGACAGCACTAAACTTATATGAAACTTTTCAACTTAAATGAAAATAATAGATGAATGGGAAATATAAACTAACCTTGTTCATTGCAATCTAAACCTTCAGCTATGATATCTGCATTATAAATATGGCGAATAAAAGAAGTAACACCGTTTGCCACATCCATCTTGCAGAAATTTCTAAAATCATGACTGCCTTCTAAAAGCTTACATGCTCTTTGCATTGCTGTAATATTCAATTGATTTTTAGGAAACCAATATTTGTAAGTGCGGTATTTGCAATCAAATCTAAAAAAAAACCCAACAATATCATTATTATTTACACAACAAATGACAATATTAAATGCGCAATAAACTACCTAGCGCTGTAAGGATCTCCGTTTGGTTTTAAGGGTAAAGGCATCCACGAAACTGCACGTATATCATTTGGTAATAACCGGTTTAGCATTCGACAATATGGAAGTTCATTCTGATTGTCTCCTCCGTTTAATATTTGGTCATCAGTTAGCCTACTTCGAATCGTTATAGAAATTACCTGATTTTAAAATAAATATGATTTCTATCGACACAAATATTGTTCCATTATAAATGAAATAATTTACCTGTCCACTAGCACTGACTCCTTTATCCGTGCGTCCACAGCGATGATAGTTTGACCGGTCCCTCGATGGAATTAGTTGTGATTTTGTTAATGCACGAAAAAGAAAATGTTCAACGGTACACGTGGAGTCTTCTTGTGCTGCAAGACCGTGATACTTTCCCCCAAGATATGCCAATCGAATAAATATTCGACGGTTGTTACATCTACAATTTTGGAAATTTATTTTCAATTGGCATATAAATTTTGGAAAAAATTCAAGGAAATACAGAAATATGTACTTGCTAAAATCAAATGCTCGATTTTTTTTACACTTATTACAATCACCGGATGTTGCCGCATTATTTTTTGAGATAATGTTTTTAAGTTGCATTGCGTGCGCTTCTAATTGTATAATTCTATCAGCTAATTCCTATGAATATACAGATTCTGGATTAGATTATTTTTTAACAGCGTGTCATTTTTAAGGTTATACATTTATAATAACGAGACAGTGATAATAATTATATACCTCTTTACTAAGATTAAGTAATTCTAGCTTTGATACGTTTTTGTTTTTATTTTTTTGTATTATAAACGTCGACATTTTGATTAATATGTAGAGCGCTTTCTGCCCGACGGTTTGACGTAAACCCTACGTATGACAGCTGAATGATTCCTTTTTGGTCTAAATACTATTTAAACCGGTCATAAGTGCTTATCCAATTTTATACAAGCAAATAATAGATAAATTAGCATAAATACAAAAAATGAAATAGAAGGCATTAAAAAGATATTTATTTGAAATTATTCAATGGATTGTCTGTTATTTTTCATTAACATTTACAATAAATAAAAAACCTATAATGTTAACTAAGTTAATAAATTTATTATAATCAGTCGTATTTAAAATGTAATAACACAATCCATTTTTTTAATTTGCATAATTGCAATTTCTGTATGAAAATTTATTTAACTCTTTTTTAGATGGTAGGTAAGTTACACCAAAAACCATGTAAAAGTAATAGAAATCATAGAAAAAATGAGGATTGGTTCCCAAATTAAAAATCGTGTTATTTTATTTACTTATTATTTATTTCATAAAAAAAATCACATCAGACGTCGTATGCTATTTTTTTAGACCAGTGGCCTAACGCCAGCAAGGCTACTAAATCCATTAATGAAATTTATAGTGAAGTTCTGATAGCACGTAGATATTATTTTTGGTTTCAAATGTTCGAATCGATGCACCTAAATCTGGTCGACCTTCCAAATTTGATAATGACATATTTAGATCCCTGGTTGAGTCGGATCCTCGATTAAACATCGAGGAATTATTGCAGAGACTCTAATCTCCAAGATCCTCTGTACAGTCACATTTGGACACCACACATGAAATTCTTTTTTGTCGAAAAAAAAATCCGCTCTCTTTCAACCCAATTGCAACTGGAGATGAGAAACGGATGAATTACTATAACATGAGTCGAAAAGACAATGGTTTTCTTCGAATCAAACTCCCTTTTCGACCTCCTAATTTTGGTTTAACACTTCGAAATGTTTTTTTGTGCATTTGGAAGGATGTAATAAAAATAATTCATTACGAATTGTTAAAACCAATTAATGCAAAGGGTTTCTGTCTAATTAAATATATTAAACTTGAAAATAAAAATCAGAAAGGGAATAATCCTTCACCACGATAATAGACGCTCTCATAAAGGAAGAATGACCCAAGAAAAAAATCTATAACTGGGAGGTTCTGCTACACACTTCATATTTCTTAAACGTTGCTCCTTCCGATTACTTTCTTTTCAGGTTCATGGAGCACACTTCTTGACTTCGAAATATAACCGAAGTCAAAAACCTCTCGAACGAATATTTCGATTTAAACCGAAAAGTTTTTTTTCAAAAAAGGAATTGAAATACTACAACGAAAATAACAAATAGTTTCTAATAACGATGGGAATTATGTTTTAAAATAATATTAATATAAAAATACATAAATTTTACATTAAAAAAAATGCGCGATTTCTTTCGGGTCCACCTAATATATAATATAATATGTATATACAAATAATGGTGTGACCTTGAAAAAGTATTGCACAGACAGTTTAATAAAATATGTCCTGACATCAATATACTTTAAATGCAGGTCACTTTGTATGAGAAAAAATGCATGTGTGTACTATTAAAAATATACTTAGCGAGTTTAGATCTTAATTTATTAATTAAGAAAAATATGTACATTATTTATTCATCACTATTTTAATTTGTTCCCTGCAACAGTGGCGGTTTTCCCTTAGGTGTATAAGGCGTGCTCTTGGGGCCTCATTAAATCTAGGGGGCCTCAAAATTCAGCAGCGAAGAAGCAATAAAAATGAAATACATAGTTTAATTTTGTTTTTTATTTTCTATTTTAGTCTTTTTACATACATTTATGTGAATTTTTTTGTGTTCCAAAACATTGCAAATTCTGAAAAAAGAGGTGGAATGGAGATTATAGAGCGTAGGGGTAATGACAACATTTTAAAGGGTAAAGCTCAAAATATAATTGCGCTTGGGGCCTCCCAAGTGTTAAATCCGCCACTGCCCTACAACGTATTCCTGTCTCCATTAGATGCATCATACACTCGTTGTAGGGCTTTTTCCAATCTTCGACACAACACTTCCATGGTATTTAGTTCTTATAACAATTCTGCTAATTACTATTGATAGAGCACTCTTCTTTCGTGTATTTTTTCAGGACGGGAGTAGGAAAAAGTCCTATCAGGGCATGTCCGGCGAATACGAATGCTGATGCAAAGATTACGCCAAAATCAATCCACTGACAAGGATTGTTAGACGGTATAATTTTGTGAGTTGCGTTCCCTCCCGAAAAAAAATACATATACGAAAGGAGCAGGAATCTTCTCCATCTTTTTTTCTATCGCAAAAGGAACCAAGCTGGGTGCGATTTCGATTTGCAGAAAACAAAAAAATACCTAATTAATTAGTTTACCATTTATAATACATACATACCTATTTTTAGAGAGATTTGCTTTTTGCCGACGCTTCAAAATTTTGTGAAAATGCGACATAGTATGATCATTAAATTAAAAAAAATTCTACTGAAGGCTGTCGCTTTGCTGTTACCTCCTTATCATCCTCTGACAAAATCTCTTTCACAACTTCTTGCTGTGAAACAGAACGCAGCTCCATAAGCTCTTTGTCGGTCAGCCCCTGGCTATGTCTTTCAACTAATTCATTAACACATTACATTCCGTGCACGCGTTTTCGCGTGATTGAATTCGAATATGCAGGATTATTTAATAGTGCGTCTATATGATTCAAAAGACACATTCGACGACGCTCTCCGCCCAAAGCTTCTTCCAAGCCGAAGGGAGGGTTCTCTTGGTAACCGCTTCTCACGCCTTTTCGATCATTTTGAGGCAGGTACCTTCTTGCGTATTTTTCATCGGAGATATTTTTGCAACGATTGTCAATCTTTGCACAAAAAAATTCACAAATAATATGTCTAAATTTGGAAAAATGTGTGATCCTTTCCTCCTCTCGTTTCACGTTATGCGAAATGTCAAACAGTTTGTTTTGCTCGTTAAACGAGGCTCCACGTTTATATGTTTAAGATAATTTGCATTCCCTAATTAATATTTTTTGTAATGTCGGTCATATGTATGTACGCGAGTATTAGTTTAACTAAAAATATATCTCTCGATTCTAGTTTGTTTAATAAAAAAAAAAGTATAATAATATAGTTTTCTGAAATTATCGCCTTTCACAAATACTAATCTGGGGCTAGGAACCCGCGCGTATGTATGTACCCGTGACTTATCTAGGACACCAATGGCTGATCAATACCCATCAATGTTTAACGTAATGATATAGACTGTCGTCACGGTGACATGCCACGAGTTGGAAATACACCTAATACCAAATATCCTCTAAATATTTTATAAATATTCTTGCAAACGTGGTTCTATGGAGGTGGTGCAAATATTAGGTAATTTATAATTATAAAATAAAAATAATCACAGTTGTAAGTATTTATAAATCGAAACCGCGATTCGCAGAAATGAGTTTATAAACAATAGCCACGTATTTCATAAATTATAAATAAATCAAACATTTGTTTTAAACATGTATTCATATTCATCACTAAAATTTAGTCATTCTTCTTTATATAAAAATATATATTTATGAATTGTGAGAATTAATAGCCACCCCCACCCCCGCGGCTAGCGCCATATTGCATTCCTTACAGAAATACTGAGGCAGGTGGTTGTTCAGACTATTCGTGTCACGATCTCGGGACTTGTTTGTTTATTGGTTGAAAATATTGCAAATTTCAATAATCACGTGGTGAATAATCCGAGGATAAGAACGATAACACTTCATATAAAGTTTTAGTAAGACTTTCTTAATTTGTATTAATGTACGTACATACGCATCAGTACGCAACTGCCATTTCTCTATTGAATGAAAAGGAAAAATGCTGTGAAGCAGATTAGGTATAATTCCTTGTATTTCTTAGCATTTACGTGTATATTTAAACAATTTGTATAAGCAGTGCTCGGCATACATACGTACGAGTGGTTCTTTTTAAATTTACCACTTTGTTGTCACACCTACCTATGTATGTATGGTCATAGTAAATAATGCCAATTTTGCCTTAGCTCAAAGACAAAAAATACATATGCATGTAATGGAAAAACTGTAAATATTTTTTTAATTACATAGATTTACATTATTTTTACATGATTACTTCTGTATATAATTATAATATTACTAAGTCAGGGATAGCGAACCATTTGGATCCGCGTGCCAAATACCTTAAATATTATTTCTCGATTTTGTGACTCGCCCAAGCAATAAAAAAAATTAACAAAATAGAAAAAATAAAAAACGTTTTTTTCTGAATTTAATTTATAAGCTTAAAGATTGCAATAGAGTTGCTTAAACATAAAGTCGTAATACACATTAGTTTTTTATCAATAAGATTTTTGCTGTTGTACATTCGATGACAAATTCCTAATATTTGGTTCATATTTCGTCACTTTTAGTAATACACACGACCAACAGGATTCATCAGTCATTCTCTTTCTTGAATTACATTTTATGAAATTCATTTCTGAAAATAATGACTCACAAGCATACGTTGAATATGATATTGATAATATTGCCCTCGCTAGTTTTTTTTAATCGTTAAAGATTTTTGGAATAGCGTTCCAAGTTCTCATTATTTCTTCTTCTACATTTTTATTAATTATGTTCGCTAATCGTTCGCTTTCAATTATTTCCAAACATTTCTCAAATCAACATTTCTTTTTTCTTCCATATCGAACTCGACTGGAATTCGATAAATTGCATTTCAATGTCTTCCAGATTTAGCCACTCGAAAATCT
>JAGXCT010035865.1:113157-126923 GCA_022495035.1 Philopotamus ludificatus | reverse complement strand
GGTCCCGCAATCTAGCAGCAGTTCCGCAAAAACGGAAAAATCCGTGTCCCGACAATAATGTGTTAATAGCTAAAAATATATTTATTTTAATTTACTTGGGGGTGCTGCAGCTCCACAGTGTATATGGACGCGCCGCCCCTGATTACAGGACTGATTAAAAACGATCAGTTTTCGGAAATAATGAGAGATTCTCTAGAATGATAATAGAAGATCACATGTAACAAAAATTCCTCATTAATTACTTACTAGAACTAATTTTGGACTATACCTTTTTAAGGCAATGGAACATTTGCTTCGAGAAAAAATTACAAATGTTGAACAAGTTCAAAATCACCCACGGTCGTATTTTAATAGTAAAAAAACATGTAAATTTCACGAAAGTGAAAAAACTGCATATTCTGTGGAAAAAGATTAAGAAAATATTTAAGAGTACAATATTGTACGTTTTGGTTTAAATAAACTTTTCGCAATAATTAAAGTGTAATTGCTTACCTTTTTAACTAATAGAACCAATCAAATGTTATCAAATATTCATTTTACAATTTAAAAAAAAAAAGCATTCAGTCGACAATTCCGAATTAAATTTATTTAAGTTATTTTTACTATATGTAATAGTTAATTAACACGATTTTAAAGGGATTTCACTTTAATTTTTCATATATTATAAGAATCTAGATGTAATGGAACCTGTTGGTCTTGGAAAGGTAACATTCGATTTTATTTATAGGTGCAAATACTTAATCCAAATAATTTCCGCGACCAGGAACTCGCATCACTTAAGCCGAAGCTCATTTTTGTCAACCGGTGGCAGCACCGCTGCGATAAAAGCTCCCAAATAAAAGAGCTTTCGTCGTCCTTATCTGCCATTAAGATTCGAGTTATGGAGATTCCGCGACCGCATCTGTATGTAAATATGACCACCGGTCATTTCGCCTAATGTCCTCCGACGTTTACATGACGGCGCTAATACGTTATTTGAATGCTACAGGGCCTCATCGTCCGCGGTAATTCTAGCACATTTTCGATTAAATCAATGGCCTGCACCCCGGGCGAAACGCCCTATAATTGATACTTTGAAATTTGATCCAAATTTGACAAATTTTCCGGCAATTTGGGCGCCCGTGTCGCATTACGAATTACCGTCCGTTTCGTGGACGAGGCGCGTGTTTAATATTTAAATTGATTCTCGGTGTATAATTTGAGGACTGCGGATGATCTGTTACGAATTCTCGGAAGACATACCAATTATTCAGTAGTTCATTAAAAAGAAATGCGTAATTTCGCAATGGACCATAGCGAAACCTTGAGCGGGAATCGAAAAGTGCAGCCGCTGCTAATAAACAAGGACGATGAACACCGCGACGTATCGTGGTTAAATCTATAAATCGGTACATCATGTTTAAATTTAATTGACCTGAAAACCGGCCCTAATTATGTATACGACTGATATAATTAATTATTATTTTTTTGCGTACTTGTGCCTGAACTTAAAAAAATATTCTGTTGATGTGTATAGAAAATGATGAAATAATTGTAATTGTTCAGCTAGAATAGAAAGATATTTTAATAAAATATTATGACGATATGTGACGTCACAATAAAGTTTAAATTAAAAATATCCGAAGAGAAGGTCTAGGCTCTTTTCATCCTTTTGTTCCTAAATTTAATTTTATATCCAAGTACTTGATGTATGTTTGTATTTTCAAGATTTATTATTATGATGAACCCTTAATAACTAATAAATGTATTTTAATTTATTTATCCTCCTATAATATGATGACTAAATAAACTAGATGAAAAATGTTGTAGTTACCATTTTAGAAAAATAATTAATGAACTTTAGTAAGTGATTTTGATATAAATTTAAACTTCCTTAAAAGTTTATAATAATAATTATTTTTTTATATAAACAATCCCTAATTTAAATTAAAATAAAAACAATATTCGTAGAAAGCAATGATTTCGACAGTATATAATAATAGCTTAAAAATATTTTTAACAAACATAATTAGGATAAAACCAGTGGCGGCTTGTGCATAAAATATTTGGGCAGTGCTGCTGAAGATTAAAAATGAATAAAAGTAAACGGTGAAACCCCGCTTTACGTTTTTGAAGGGACTGAAAACGTTCCGGGCACGCAAAAACGGCAATCTAAAACTTTCAAAAACAGTATTGAGAACAATAAAAGCAATGTTGATAAATAAAAAAGTCATTTTCTTAATCTTTTCCATTATATGGGCTAGACGTATTTGGCTAAAAGATTTTTTTTACTATTGGTTTATTAAAAAGAAAGTATTTTATTAAATAGAACATCTTATTAAACCTTATAGATGTTTCTTATTTATTTTACGTATGAAAATCTTTTTTAATATTCGTAAAATAAAATGAATGAGAATATAACGGAGATTCGGAGTGGAAGTGGTTAAAGTTATAAATCATAATTTATTATATATTTCTGTAAATATTATTTTGCCAATATCATCATTTAAATTTGTATTATTTGTAAGCCATTTATAAAGTATAAAAAGGTACAATAAACCTAATTAATTTTGAAATTTCTCAATTTTGGAAATTCTCGATATTTCTTAAAAATATTAAATAAAATTCTTTAACTCTTGAGATCCACCAAATTGTTTAAAAACTAATTTATTAATCTCGAGAATCACTTAAAGTGAAGAATTTACAATCTCCTTTGATGATGCATAGAATCTCATAAATTAACATTAAATATTAACATTGACCTTATAAGAATTATATTACTCTTTGCTTAGGAAAAGGTTATTATCCAGAGCGGAAAAGATATTGGATGGTAGTTGAAAAAAAGGAAGATCTTTGACACATTAGCTAGACTAGTGGTCGCTAAACGGTAGTTTGCGAGCTACCAGTCGCTCGCGAACGGCATTTCGGTAGCTCGCTTAGGATATTTTATTATATTTGTAAATTTCCCTCTCAAGTTTTATTATTGGACCCTGAAATGAAATATTTTTTAACTAAATTTCAAAGAAATGCTTAACAAGTTGTTTTTGTAAAATATTATATAAGTAAAATAGAAAAGCAGTTTCTATTTTCTCACTTTTGTGAGTACACAAGGAGAATTTAAGAATCCCTATATCCGTCACGGCAGTTCGAAACCAACGGCGTTACCCGATCGGGTATATTTAGTATGAAAAATATACCCCATTTTCCATAGTAAATAGACCCCAAGCATTGCAAGTCGACATATTGATAATTTCTTCATCAATATCTTATTATTATTCTAAGGACAAAAATAGTTATTTATGATATGCTTCATAATTTGGTCGTTCATTATCATACGTGTTACTAGTTCAGTTTCACTTGCTCTTGCACAACGTACTGGACGCGAGCGAGAAAAAGCACCGCGTCAATTTATTTATATTTTTCGCAATTGCAGAAAATAAAGGTCAATGATTATTTATAATATTTATTCTTTAGACTCTTTTGGACAAATACAAAAGAATTAATCGAAAAAATTCAAAAACTTAGGGTCCCAAATATACCCCATCGACACAGCTAGTAATTTTATTTCAAATATAAAAAGGTTTTATAATAATAAACATTAAAACTTAATGCTTTTTCACAAGTATTTTAAATAGTAATTAATTTTGATATACTTTATTATATTCTGATAAAAAATTATAGAGTAAAAAAATAGTAACGTTTGAAGTAATTATAAAGTAATATTTTAACTGATTTTTTGATAATATTGCGGCTTGCTCGAGAATTCTGTTGATATTTCCAATACTGTTATTTTTTTCGTATGAGTATTTATTCTGCACAGGTACAAAGTGCATACCTCAATCCCCCGCAGAGGTATGCACTAAGCTTGATCGTATTTGCACTCGTTTGTTTCTAGATGAATGTGCCATAATGCGACTGGGCAACCAGTCCATTGTGCCCACGTGACAATGTTCACGCCTCGAGTACCTGGGGGCCCTTTCAAGGGCCACTACACAGTTCGATTGTCTAATCTCAGCACGGGGTTTGATTTGCCAAAATGTAGGTGTGATGTTTAACACCGTCGGTCATTGTGGCGGATTGTCCTCTGGTCAATGGGGGCGGCTCGCGCCATTGTCCCCGCTTTCGGGAAACCAGAAGGTACGGCCGTGCCAACGGCTTCGTCTTAAAAAACAATTAGATGTACGTTACGCCTGTTATTGTGTTGACACAGTGGAGGGCTCAGCGTGTAATGACGGCCATTGTGGCCATCGGCAATGTTTGTCCACGCCGGAGACAATTATTCCTCGCTCGGCATGCGGGACATCCACTACATAAATTTTCCATTTTCTCGGCTTTCATGTCACGGTGTGAATTGCGATCGATTGTGTTATTCGAGTTTTGAGCATTGCTGCTTTTTGATTTAGCCCGCATCGATCGTCCATCACGAGCATTTGTCAGATTCTTAGTGAATGGCGTGTAAAGAGTGGTCGTACATCACCGGCGTCTACTGTTGGAATCTGCTGAAGTCGCTAAAGTTTGATTCTCATTTTAAAGCCAATGATATACCGCGTTCAAAGCCAATTCTTTCACAAAATACGAAGACATTCTATATACCTAATAATTGATTTTTATATATACAGTCAGTCCTCGATTTTTAATTTTTTTTCAAGAAGTAAAAAAACATTGCTTTGAAAATAATCTACTATTTAAGATTTTGCTGCTAGTTGACATTACATTGGTACATCCGCCTTGTGATAATAATATAAAAATAATATGTCTTCCTCCGAATACATCTTCTATTATTCAAGCAATGGATCAAGGTGTAATACATAGATTTAAAAAGTAGTTAGAGCTGTTGATAGATGGAACGAAAAATCGGTAACGCAATTTTGGAAAGAGTAAAAAATTTATAAAGCTGTTAAAAAAATTGGTGATGCCCGGAGTGAAGTTGCTGCAATATCTACCATGAGTAACATATCGAATAAGCTCATCCCCCGATTAATTGGGGAGAGTAGTACACCAACTGAAGAAATTGACGTAGTTATTCGAGATCTTGTTGAAATGACCAAAGAACTAAATTTAAATCTAGTGGAAAAGGATTTCGTTAGTTTAATTAAAAGTCATTCAATGAGCAACGATGTATTGATGGAAAATGAGGAAGGGCGATAAAAATATTTTTTTTCAGAAGCAGAGGAACTAATTGAACAACCCACGCAATTTGAAATTGCGAAGATAGGTAAATATTTAAATATGATCCCGGATGGATTAGCTGGTCTTGCAGCTCAAGATCATGATCCTGAACGATTTGGGAAAGTTATAAAAGCAGTAAATGCATGTTACACTTAAATTTATGAACAAAAGAAAAGGACTAAAAGACAATTAACACTTGAACAATACAACCAATAATATTTTACTCTCATTGGTTGAACTGTACTGGTACTCTATCCCTTAAAACTAAAACATATTTTTTGCCAAAAATGCTAAATTTTGTGCATTCCCCGAATTTATAGATAATTAAATATTATCTATAAATTCGGGGAATTATATTATTCAAAGTATTGTAAATAAATACTTTGAATAACATAATTATGATAATTCTTAATATTCCAGAATATTTTGATGATTTCTTACTATATGTTTTCATATTGTTTTAAGTCGAAAGTCGAATCGCATTAGTATTTTTTTCGTCATTTTAATATGGCGAATTAAAATATTTAAATAATATCGGTTTATAATTCATTCTAGAAATAACGAGCGATTATAAGACATGATTTTTTCTATATTTTCGATTCAATTCATAAGGAATTGTTTTAGAATGATTTTATAATTAATGGCATTGACAGGTAAATACCTGTCACGTTTCTTCGGAAGATCTTACGAATGTGTTCGTAAGATCTTCCATTTATATTTCAAAATGATACTAAGGAAAAACTAAAGAATGATCGTTACATGTGGCATCAACGACCAATACCTAAATCCCGAAGATCATTGTGAATGGAAGTTCTGTAGCATTTCTCTTACATTATTCCATGACATAAATATAAACATGCATTAGAGTTTCATTCATATATTATTTAAATAAAACGCGAGTAAATAAGAGAGATCTAGTTCTTCTACTTCAATCATGTCAAACTCGAGGCTCTCATATCACTAAAAAAAATCATTAATTTCATAAAATCTTGAGGTTTAAATCAAGGATAACTCTCTACTATCTTAAGTGAATTAAACATCAATAATTCCGGTTTCTCATACTTAATCAAAATACGTTGGCTAACTTACTTTATAATTTTTAAACAATTACGAGACTCGAAAGAAGAAATATGTCGAAATAAATAAAAATCGAGATATATTGATTACATGGTTACAAAATTGTTCCTTCATGTTTGATATACGAAATAAAACCCTTATAATATTCATATTTAGAACTCCCAGAAAAAGATTAGATCATTCATCATTCGCAAATTGATGTCATTATTTTTGTGTAAAAGCAACGATTAAATATGTTTATTTTAGCTAAGAAGAAATGTTCGTTTAGGTAAGTTATAGATATTTTTTTATATTAAAAATATCAGAGTCACTCTTATACAGTATATAATAATAATGTTGTCATAGGATTTTTTTTTCATAGTGGAATAATTCACTAGTAGCGATTAGAATATCAGTTTTTCTCGCATTCATTTTCTAATATTTAAAATAAATCGTGATGATATTATCTCAACAAAATCCTTAGAAAGGGCAATATCGGAAAGTAAAAAAGTACAGACTAAGAAATTATTATACAACAGCTGAGAATAAAGTTTAAAAAGAATGAACAGCACATTTTATTTATAAAATCCTTGGGAAAAAAATCGAGGAATTTAAAGTACCCGGTTCAAGTACACAACTTAATTATCTTTACGAATTAATTCACCTCAGATTGTTTATTAGTTCCTTAAAACATAATTGTTGTTAATTCCCAATCAATTTGATTTTCGCTGAATTACACATGTCTGTATTTAATACTATTTTTTTATTTAAAAAAATACATTTCAGGAAAGGAATTTTCATTACTTTAAAAAATTACGGCTCGTATAATTTTACATAAAAAAGTATTTTTGTATTAATAATAAATAAAAAATATTAGATTCTGAGAAAATATATTGTAATAAATGAATATAAAAATAACCGACGCATTATCAACACCTCGAATAATTGACACAGTGGAAATCTGTCGAAAAGGCGTCGATGCGAAAAACTACTGAGAAGTGGCGAAGCGTATAAATCCACTCCAGTTAACTATTTCTGCAATGCCACAATAGATCTGTATATTTCAATAGGTTTTCGAATTTGATACAGAAAAAATATACTCTGTATTATTATATGAAGATGTAATCGTGTTTTGTAAATTTGTTTATAAAATTAATAAAATATTTTTAGTTCATAACCGCAATACTGGTTACGGATTATTAAAAAAATATTAATTTTGCGGTAAATAAAAAATGCGAATTTAGAAAAATATGTTTACAAATTTAACCACACATGTGTGGAAATTAATTTTTGCAAATAAAATTCTGCGGTCATGAATCTATAAAATGACAAAAAATTAAAAAAAAGTCAAACATTCCGTCAAAAGAGAGTGTGTGCTGTGTTGATTTATTTTAAATTGCTTTGTCTAAAGAATCTGCGAAAATGGAGTCAATGAGCGATGAAGAAGTTACAAGAATGTTTCAAGCAATGAACAGCACTCCGATCATTGACGGAGTTAGTGTTCCTCAGTATACGTTTCCTCACAGACCCGAGGTAAAATTGAATTTAAATATAGTAAGAAATATTATGAAAATTGATAAAAAATACTATTATTTGATTTTTATTTCAGTCTGAAGTATCATTGCAATCAACTATCGGAGGAAAGGAACAGGTAATAATTATATATTGATTATAAATTTAATATTTTAATCCGTTAGAAGTGTCGGGTAATGAAGGTTTTAAAGAAGTATACTAAATATGTTAGATATTAATATAATCAATTATCCATCCCCCAAATCCGCAAAAAAAGACAAAGAGTTCATACAAAATTAAGGAATACGTTAATAAAAATTAATAGTTAAAACGAGGAAACTTCTAAAAACGTTATTTCGCACCATATTTTTTAGCGAAATCGATAACTTAAATAAATGAATCTAACACTTCTGAAGAAATGTTAGATTCGTTCTTAATTTCGGGATTGAAAACCATTTTAAGCCATGGGCCAGACGTATTGTCCCAAAAGATTTGTTTGTAAAGATGTCTTTTTTAAATCGGATATCAGATCAAACCATGTAGATGCTTTTTAATAATTTTCTTTATGGATATCTTATTTGTATTTAAGTGTAGCTAATAAATTTAACTAAAAGTGAAAAGATTGAAAAGGCTTAAGTAGATCGCTTCGGTTATTTTATTATCATTGTTTAATAATTCCTCAATATCATGGCTATTTAATTTTTATTTTTCATTTAATAAAAATAATATTTTTATTGAATAGGAAATCAAATCAAACCCTATAGATGTTTCTTATTCATTTTACCAATGAAATAAAATGAATGAGAGTAGAACGGAGAGTGCAACGGGCTAAGTATCTTTCTGTTTTTGGACTAAAATTGTTATTCTGCAATGAGTGAATAATAATTTTAATATTTAATATTTATTTATTTATTACACTATTATAACCTTTCGTATTTTTCAAATATTTTCTTATCGGTAGAATACTTCATTTTTATTTTTGGTGAATAAATTCGTACTGATGTCATATCGTAATTGATCTCTTTATTTATGATGTTCCTTAACATTCAGAACTATTAAAACAGCCGTTGTGAATATTTAAAATTATAACCTATCCCAGTGAATGAAAGACTTGAAAATTTCACACACAAGTCTTCTACATAAATATTCAAAATTCACATTTAAAAGATCATGTTCAAACCATGCATTATAAATATTTAAATTAGGCCCGTTTTCACAAAGTTTGGTGACCCCTGCTATCAGATATATATTATTTTTTGTGCATTAACTATCAAGTAAATGCTGTAGTTTAAGTAATTCAAGTTTGGGCACAATATCTTAATTTATGAAAGTGTTATAATTTTTTTTGTCAAAAACGACCTTTTTTCAAATTTTGACCGCGATTCGTATGCAATGTGTTTAATCATTCTTTAAAAAATATTATCGTCATCGAAACTGTCTTGTTAGTCCTTCCATGTACAGGACTATAGTTCACCCTTTAATGATCACGGCAAGAGAACGCGTTACTGCAAAATAATATCCCCGAAGAGACTGCAGTTGATTTTAAAAGGAACCTAAGAATAGATCTTTACGTCAACGATCTTTTCTATAAGAGCCTCGATAAATGAAGTTTTTATTATAATTTACTTCTTTCAGAATTAATGACTAAAAGGCTAAACGGTATTTTAGCCGATTTATCAGATATTCAGATTTATGAGAAAGGAAATTATCTGCATTCGACGAGACAGTACAACTATCGCAAGTGAATGCTGGAAAAATTCGTCATTTTCGCAAAATTATAAACAAACTCTCATAATTTTATTTCATTGACTATTTTCTGACCTGCAATAACAACTAGGAATTAATTCCTTAGACATTTCTTCAGGATGATGATGTTTAGAGCCGTCTAATTTTTTTGTCAATTTTATTCGAGAAATCTAACAATTATTTTCCGACTAAAATAAATACAGATATATTTATTTATTTAGTATCCGATATATTCCGCACCTTCACTGCCTCCGCTCGAGATTAGACCATTAGAATCGATGCCCGATATTAACTTCGCCAGGCAAATACCGATACGAGGAAATTTTTCATTGTTCATTGAGAAGCACAAGACGATTGCGAGCAAATTAATAGATTTATTAATGGGTATGTATAAATTGTTATATAGTCCCAATACGACGATATAATAAATAATTATTTGCAGATTGTGAAAATTTACAAAAATTATTAGTCATGACAAACTGGATTTCTCCTCAAATTAATCCCGATCTGTTCTATTATTGCTTTGAAGTTATTTGCACGCACAGGTACGCGTAAATCTCCATATTATGTGTATCAAATATTTTTTCGAATTTGTTTTTTTTATTATTTAAGAAAAGACACAAAGAATATAAAAATGAATGTTTTTTCAAAATTTTTATCTAAATTCATTAACGACGATTTATTCAAAGAGATAACGACTGCCCAAAGTCCCACGCCTATATATCATCAATCACAAGTATGTATCAACCTCTTGTTCTTTTAAAATAAAATGATCAATTTTTTTAAATACAATCTATATTTTAGAACGCAAGAGCAGAATCGGATGCCTTACTGGACATTATTCCTACTGGCGACGAGAACGATGGAGAAGCTCGTGTTAATTATTTCAGAGAGGATCTCGGAATTAATTTGCACCATCATCATTGGCACACAATTTACGTCTCTACAAAAAGCAAACATAATCTTATGAACAAGGATAGACGCGGAGAATTGTTTTACTATATGCATCATCAAATGCTTGCAAGGTATATCATGGTCAAAATGTGGGCATGTCCATTATTTAGATCAGGGGTCGAAAAACTAGTGAGTTGGGAGCCTTTTTTTTACTTGACTTTAAATATTTAAATTCTTCAAAATCTAATTGTATCATTGAAGAAAATTAAATTGTTGTTTTGTCAGAAATAAGCACCGAATATCCCAAAATATCCGGAGATAATTAGTATCTATTTTTTAATATCCTTTTCTTGGGAAAAATGTCGCCATCCGCTGTTTACAAGTATGGAATGTATTTATAAATTATTTTTTGTTGCGAAAATTGTAAATATTTTCATTTTAAAACTTAAAAACATTACTAAAATGAGAAGAAAATATTTTGAACCAATCACCCCTTAGATAGATAGACATAAGAAAGATATAAAACTTAGTTCAAAAATATAATTTAAACAAGTATTTTTTGAGATAATTTAATAATTTATTAGCTTTTGATAAAATAAAATAAAATCTTGCTATCCCTCACATTCTCTGGAACGAGATCAGCTTTTGATTAAACTTATTTTTTTATGAAAAATTGTAGAATCTAAAACGCAATATCTAATTATATATTTTAATAGACATATTAGCAGTTTGGTGAAATATTGAATGATAAAAACAGTCTCTAATGTTTTAATATTTAATTGATTGTTTTAACTTTTGGCTAACGATGTTTAAAAAGATTTTTCATTTGTCATGGTGGCTAGAAAACAACCGCGTCGTCCGAAGGGGGTCTCTCAGAGACCCCAGGCATTTCCAGCCAAGATATTGATGAATTCTTCAACGATATTATTTTTAAAATGGAATATACTAAGCATAGAAATAATTAATATATGACACCGCTTCTGGCGATGTTTCGCCGCAGACTGAGCTCTTGCAGCACGTGTCACTCGCACTCGACACATCGTACCGGATGCGACCGTGAAAATATATCGTGCGCGTGGCAAAATATATCGGCGTTTTTATTATTTTTTTCGCAATTGCAGACAATAAAGAAGTATGATTATATTTAATATTTATGTATTAGACTTTTTGACATGTAGGATTTTATAATAAAAGAGTTGTTCAAAAAAATCAAAAACTTGGGGTCCTCAATCGTCTCCAACGGCACGGCTATTTATATAGTTTTACAAAAGTTATAAATTATATTTTTGCATGAGTTCATTTTTTTTTATTAATAACAATTATATTTCAGATATGATGCCGAAAGATTATGCAACACTATGCCAAGGGTAGAGCCGTATAGTGATTTTCGCCAACAAAATCCCGAAGGCTATTATTCCAAACTGATAGGTGTTAATTCTAGCAAAATCTATCCAGGAAGACCGGGTGGAATGGGTTGGACTGACATTCAGAGACCAGAGATCACTTTGAAGCTCAGCGATCTGACAGAATGCGTTTCTAGGGTTTTGCAAGCCATCGACGAAGGAAGTGTACTTACAGTGAGTAACATAATTTAATATATCATCAATCAGGCTTTTACTAATTTTTAATGAAATACAAATTTGAGATCATTCAATGCTAATTTTGTAAATCCAATGAAACATTAGGCATTAGAACAATATAATATTATTGATGTATTTAAATTCTAAGCATGTCTAAGCATAGCGTCAATAAATTACGTTAAAGTATTTATTTAAATCAATAAATGAGAAGCAAAAGATGATTGGGTTTCAAAAAACCGATTTATCAGTCTCCGGCCGATTAAGGGTTAATATAAAAAAATAAAAAATCTCTCTATTCACTAATTATTACTAGAGATTTGGCATGAAACTCATGTTATATTCAATTATCAAGCTCTCCTTTAATTTCATAATTTATTTTATTCCTCGCAATGATTTTAGCGTCAGTTGTAATTAAACTTAATTATTCAAAAAGTGTCATAAAGTCTGTTTACGTATTTCTCGTTTCGTTAATCATTTATTCGTAATGAAAATTGTCTCGATTTTTTAAAAATCTTTTAATCGATATTTTTAGGATACCAAATTAAAATTATCGGATAGTTTATATATAGCGAGGAAGGAAGATTTAACGATCGACATACTCGGGAATATGATTGAGCCAAGTGATTTATCTCCAAATAAAGCTTATTATGGAGAATTACATACGTATGGCCATATATTTACGGCTTTTATACACGATCCAAATAATAAACACAAAGTAAATAACTGACTTAATTAATATTTAAATTATTCGAGTTATTTATGCGATAAAAAAAAATAGGAAAACATTGGCGTAATGGGGGATTTTGCAACTGCAGTTCGGGATCCTGTATTTTTCAAATGGCACAAATACATCGATACATTTTTCGACCGATTCAAAGCATCGAAAATGTGTCCAAAGTATGATGAAGAGGTAATTTATATAAATTCGACCATATTTACATTAAACAATATATGTGTAATTTTATTTCATGATTATAGCTCAAAAACAAATCCGTAATAGATATCAAAGTTGACGTAGAACTGGATAAAGAGTACAAAGATATATTATTGAAAAAATATTCAATTAAATTACTCAATGTGACTGATTTGATGATTCACAAGAAAAACGAACTGAAAACTTTTATTGATTATACTAATGTCGGTGTGGCAGGATTGGATCTGCTCCGAAGAAAATTTTCTTTCGTCGAAATGAAGCATTTAAATTATTGGCCGTTTACATATAAGTTAGCAAATGTATTGTAATAATTCATTTATACTTATTTATTTATTATTATATTTTTTTTTCAGAATCGCCATTAGTAGCAATGAACCGCAAAGGAACAAAGCAACCATGCGTATTTTCTTAGCGCCGAAATACGATCATCGTGGATATAGATTTGAGCTGAACGAACAGAGAGGACTATTCATTGAAATGGATCGTTTCATAGTCAATTGTAAGTATAGTTATTATAAAAAATATATAATTATTTAAAAATAAAATACAGTCAACTGTTCTATAGCTTACAGATAGAGACCACGCTATAGAATGTTAGGCACCCATACAAAATTTGGGGTTAGGGTCTTTTAATTGTATTTTGCGATTTGAAGCAAATCAAACATTTAACCCATTTTTTTTTATTTTCAATTACCTTGCACATGTTTAGCTGGATAACAATAGCTCGTGCCTATAGGCGCGAGGGGGTATTGACCTAGCAAATTTCTTCCAGTTTTTTCATTCGCAACAGATGCGCCAGAGGAATTCAAAGGGACAGTTTTTTAGCTATTTTTTTAAAATGACATATGATGAATAAATAATAAAAGGTAAATATAAATTATGAAACCTTTTCGGAA